>JARUPZ010000002.1:16473068-16644272 GCA_031213475.1 Nereocystis luetkeana
AGAACAAGAAAAAACACCACTACTTGTGAACAGAGTAAGACAAAGAACCAAGGAAAAAAAAATAACAAGGAAAAATAACAAAGGGGAAATAACAGGCAGACCAAAGCCCAAAGCACCTTCGAGGTGGCGGCAGCAGTTTGTGGTACGAGTAGTATAGCCAGGTTCCCCCTGCTAATCCGCCTGGTACCTTGCTACCCAGACTGCCGTCTCCGCCCTGCGTTCGTCAACTATGCCCAACCCCTTGGCGTCAGACAATACGAAACGAGCAGAGCAGGTTCGTGATCCAACCACGCCACACGGCTCCTTCAGTACGGCTTATCAATCAGAAAAGGAAGAGAAAAAAATAAAATGAAAATCACGGAGAGTCAGCGCAAGAAAGAAAGAAAGAAAACAACACAACAAAAAGAGAAGACAAGGGAAGACCACGTTCGAACCATCTGCACCAGTTGGTAGCACTACTAGTAGTATGGTCATGTTCTGCTTCCTAGTCGACTTGGTGCCTTGCTACCCTGTCTGCCATCTCCTTCCTACTTTCGTCTACCGCAGTTTCCCTTCTACCCCTCCTGTCCCCCCCCCTCTCCGCATTCACTTGGTCGGGTTTTCTGCCACTTCTCCTGTTGTCCCCTCCCCCCCCGTTCCCTTGGGCACCATCCACGGCGGATGCGCGGCGCTGCCTACTCATCTCAGCCTCAGCCTCGTGCCACCTCATCATGAACCGTTCGGCTGCTTCAAGGATCCCCCGGTACCACTTCCCCGCCTTTTTTGCTGCAGTGGACCACAACGCGGTCTCAACTCCAAACACCAAGGGGGCAACTTCCGTTGACCCTTCGGTGGCTCGGAACTCCCTACTAAGGTCTTCGACTATGCATCTATGCCAAGTCTTACACTGTCCGCCTGGTCTCGGGTGAAGACAACAACAACATAACTTGTACCTGGTATCTCTCTAGGATTGAAGGAACGGCAAGGGACGCTGGTTGCGCTGGATGTCGACGGGCAGAAAGAACGGTCTAATAGGAAGAACAGACACATACCGGACATGACAGGCACGACATACACATCCTATCAGAGAGAAAAACGAAAGGAAACAGAGAGAAAAAAAAAACAAGAAACAAAGAAAACAAAATCGAAAGAGAATAGGAAAAAAAGTACTATGGGCATGGCATTGCATTGCCTACTACTGTTCTGCTGTGCTTTTTACTGCATACAACGTCCCCGGTGGCTTGGTAGGTGGTCCGCGTGCCTATCATGATCAATTTCGTGGGTAAGTCTCACCGAGTGCATGCTCGTGGCTTTTTCTTGCAAAGAAAAAAAAATGATTGATTAGCGGAAAGCGCGAGAGCGTGACATTCGATGAAAATCGACGAGCAGTGGGAATGCTGAACCCTATGCGCGACAAAAAAATAAAGGCACGTACCGGGGGGGAGAAGGGTGGACACCTGTGACCCCGGCTTGTCCAGAAGTTTGTTGAGGGTAAAACCCCCCACGAGTTAGGCTGGAAAATAAAGGAAAGCTGGAAAATAAAAGGTGATGTTAAAATATACCTGGTATATATATACCAGGTATATATATATGTATATATAAATGTAAAAATGAAGGAATTTCTGTGGCGTAGTTTTAAAAAGTGTACCAGGTAGTATGTCTTTAGGATTGAAGAATCGGCATGCACACTGGTTGCCCAGGATGTCGACGGGTATTATAATAGAAAGAACGGTTTAATGTGTGAAAAACACACAGCATGGACAGCGAGGGAGGATGCACGACAATTCTTGCGTGCCCACCCCCGGGATAGAACCGCGTGGAAGACCCTGAGATCTGCGTGTGCGAACCTGCAGAAGGTGATTGCCGCAGGACTGCATGCGTACTTCGAAGCGTACCTTGCCGAAACCGAACGACTCCTAGCGAACAACGACCAGAGAGGCTTTTACAAGCACCTTGAAAGTACGGTAGGATTGGAAGGGACTAAAGCGAGGAGCGAACAGTTCATTAGGGACGAGGATGGCACGCTCTTACTGGATAAGGTGCGAATTCGTGAACGATGGGCGGGGTTTTACCACAAACTCTTGAACACGAAGTCGCTGAAACTCGATCCCACGATCATCGACCTCTTGCCACCGCAACCGCCTAAACTGTCGCTTGAAGATGAACCGTCCATCCATAGACGAGATGACAGAATGTCGAAATGGAAAGCTGTCGGGCCAGATGGTCTCCCGGTCGAACTCCTAAAAATCGACCACCCGCCATTCGCTCAGTGCTTTCACAACACCCTTGTCATTGTTTGGTTAACAGGAGAAGTCCCTCAGCAATGGAAAGAGGCGATCATCAAGGTCCTTCACAAAAAGAAGGATCGAACTGACTGCAACAACTACAGAGGGATTTCGCTTGTTGCCCACGCAGGCAAAGTGTTGTTGAAAATCGTCGCGTCCCGCCTCTGCAACTACCGCGAGACCGAGGAACTACTCCCTGAGGAACAGTGGTGCGGCTTCCGCCCCGCACGATCAATTGTTCGTCGTGCGCCGGTTGCAAGAGCTCGGACGACAGAGGAAAATCCCCTTATACGTGTGCTTCATTGATCTGCAGAAAGCATACGACTCTGTCGACCGAGAGCTGTTAAGGAAGGTACTCACACGCTTTGGCGTACCAACCAAGATGCTGAGAATTATCCGTAATTTCCACGAGGCATGCGGGCTCGCGTGCGTACTGATGACGGCGAGCACTCGGAATGGTTTGATGTCACGCAGGGGCTGCGGCAAGGCTGTGTACTATCACCCCTACAGTTCAACGTGTTCTTCGCTGCTGCGTTACACGTCGTACTAGTACGCTTCAGCCAAGACGAAGCCATCGTAAGGGATTTGGTCTAACTCAGTGAAGCTGGAGTAGTTCGAACAGGGAAGCAGGAGCCATTGGCGTGCGTGCGAAGGTCTGTATGGGGCATGTTGTACGCCGATGATGCAGGAATTGTCTCGAAGTCGGCTAAGGGCTCCCGAAAATGATGACAGTCATCGTGACTGTCTTCGAAGCAGCAGGCCTCACGGTGTCGGAAAAGAAGACTGAGACAATGGTCCTACAAAAACCAGACCAGGCAACCCTCGCACCACCGCTCGTCATCGAAGCGGCAGGCCAGAGGTATAAGCAGACGACCCAGTTCTTATACCTAGGCGGCGTTATCCACGAAAACGCTGCCCTCTCGCTCGAAATCGACCGACAGATCCGCCTCATGCGAGCATGCCTCAAACGGTTCGGCCCGGAGTTGTATGATAGGACGACCGCCCCCCTTAGCCTGAAAGTCCGAATGCTGAAGGCCGAGGTGATTGAGACCCTGCTGTACGGGTGTGTGACGTGGACCCTCAGAGCGGAACACTTTGCCAAGCTTCGAACGGCTCACCACCAAGTAAGTCCTGTTGCGAGTCATTCAAATTGGCTTCCAGCGCCGACTTCGTACTGACCATGCCACCCTCTCGTACGCGAAGGCCCTCAAGATGACACGTTGCGAGAGCATCGAAACGACCATTTGTAAAGGGCGGCTCTTCTTTGCGGGGGGCGTGGCACGGCAAAGCAAGGAGCGATTACCCAGTCGGGTAATGCTCGGGACGATAGCTGGTGGGGAGAACCCGAGACCAGGCGGACAGTGTAAGACTTGGCATAGATGCATAGTCGAAGACCTTAGGGAGTTCCGAGCCACCGAAGGGTCAACGGAAGTTGCCCCCTTGGTGTTTGGAGTTGAGACCGCGTTGTGGTCCACTGCAGCAAAAAAGGCGGGAAGTGGTACCGGGGGATCCTTGAAGCAGCCGAACGGTTCATGGTGAGGTGGCACGAGGCTGAGGCTGAGATGAGTAGGCAGCGCCGCGCATCCGCCGTGGATGGTGTCCAAGGGAATGGGGGTGGAGGGGGCAACAGGAGAAGTGGCAGAAAACCCGACCAAGTGAATGCGGAGAGGGGGGGGGACAGGAGGGGTAGAAGGGAAACTGCGGTAGACGAAAGTAGGAAGGAGATGGCAGACAGGGTAGCAAGGCACCAGGCCGACTAGGAAGCAGAACATGACCATACTACTAGTGCTACCAACTGGTGCAGCTGGTTCGAACGTGGTCTTCCCTTGTCTTCTCTTTTTGTTTTGTTTTTTTCTTTCTTGCGCTGACTCTCCGTGATTTTCATTTTATTTTTTTCTCTTCCTTTTCTGATTGATAAGCCGTACTGAAGGAGCCGTGTGGCGTGGTTGGATCACGAACCTGCTCTACTCGTTTCGTATTGTCTGACGCCAAGGGGTTGGGCATAGTTGACGAACGCAGGGCGGAGACGGCAGTCTGGGTAGCAAGGTACCAGGCGGATTAGCAGGGGGAACCTGGCTATACTACTCGTACCACAAGCTGCTGCCGCCACCTGGAAGGTGCTTTGGGCTTTCTTTGGTCTGCCTGTTATTTTCCCTTTGTTATTTTCCCTTTGTTATTTTTTTTTTTCCCTTGGTTCTTTGTCTTACTCTTTTAGAAGCAGTGGTGTTTTTGTTGTTTTTTTCTTTTTTCCAGCTCGTTCTTTTTCAAGTGTTGGCCACACCTCGCCTGCGGGGGGGGAACACGACAGATTGTTTCTCCTAGATTTTGCTTTCATTTTTTTTCTTCTTCTTTTTTTCTTTCGATTTGTCTACTTTGTTTTTGTTTTCTCTCTGCCTGTTTGATTGTTTCTTTTCGTTTCACTATTTCATAGATTGCGTATGTCGTGCCTGTCGTATCTAGTATGATGACATGGCTTTGCATTGCCCACTGCAGTGCTTACTGCACACGTGGCAACGTAGTATCTCTGTGACGTAGCTTTGTGACCACAGAACTTGTATCTCTTCTAGGATTGGATAATCGGCACGGACACTGGTTGTGCTGGATGTCGACGGGTAGAAAGAACGGTTTATAACCCTTTTAGGACCGTAGTCTCGTTTTGGGGACAATTGGGGGCAAATGACTTGGCATTTGAGTGGTGTGTCCCCCAAACGGGACTGGAGTTCTAAAAGGGTTAATGTGAAGAACACACACACATACACATGGCCACTGCTGTGGTGTAAACATAAACCCTCGCATTTCGCATCCCTACATCCCTACTATACCGGGACGGAGCACGTCGGGTAGAGCCGTGATGTGCCCGGCGAGTCGCATGAAGGGCAGGCTGCATCCTACTAATAAGAACCGCTTGTGAGGCGGACTTGCATATGGATTATCAGCTTCGATGAGTTCTTTTAATTTCCGATGTGTGTGTTCCGTGCTTTCTTTCTACGAGGAACAGTGCGGCTTCCGCCCCGCACGATCAACGATTGATATGTTGTTCGTCGTGCGCCGGCTGCAAGAGCTCGGACGACAGAGGAAAATCCCCTTATACGTGTGCTTCATCGATCTGCAGAAAGCGTACGACTCTGTCGACCGAGAGCTGTTATGGAAGGTACTCACACGCTTTGGCGTACCAACCAAGATGCTGAGAATTATCCGTAATTTCCACGATGGCATGCGGGCTCGCGTGCGTACTGATGACGGCGAGCTCTCGGAATGGTTTGATGTCACGCAGGGGCTGCGGCAAGGCTGTGTACTATCACCGTTACTGTTCAACGTGTTCTTCGCTGCTGCGTTACACGTCGTACTAGTACGCTGCAGCCAAGACGAAGCCATTGTAAGGGATTTGGTCCAACTCTGGGAAGCTGGAGTAGTTCGAACAGGGAAGCAGCAGCCATTGGCGTGCGTGCGAAGGTCTGTATGGGGCATGTTGTACGCCGACGATGCAGGAATTGTGTCGAAGTCGGCTGAAGGGCTCGCAAAAATGATGACAGTCATCGTGACTGTCTTCGAAGCAGCAGGCCTCACGGTGTCGGAAAAGAAGACTGAGACAATGGTCCTACAAACACCAGACCGGACAACCCTCGCACCACCGCTCGTCATCGAAGCGGCAGGTCAGAGGTATAAGCAGACGACCCAGTTCTTATACCTAGGCGGCGTTATCCACGAAAACGCTGACCTCTCGCTCGAAATCGACCGACGGATCCGCCTCATGCGAGCATGCCTCAAACGGTTCGGCCCGGAGTTGTATGATAGGACGACCGCCCCCCTTAGCCTTAAAGTCCGAATGCTGAAGGCCGAGGTGATTGAGACCCTGCTGTACGGGTGTGTGACGTGGACCCTCAGAGCGGAACACTTTGCCAAGCTTCGAACGGCTCACCACCAAGTCCTGTTGCGAGTCATTGGCTTCCAGCGCCGACTTCATACTGACCATGCCACCCTCTCGTACGCGAAGGCCCTCAAGATGACACGTTGCGAAAGCATCGAAACGACCATTCGTAAACGGCGGCTCTTCTTTGCGGGGGGCGTGGCACGGCAAAGCAAGGAGCGATTACCCAATCGGGCAATGCTCGGGACGATAGCTGGTGGGGAGAACCCGAGACCAGGCGGACAGTGTAAGACTTGGCATAGATGCATAGTCGAAGACCTTAGGGAGTTCCGAGCCACCGAAGGGTCAACGGAAGTTGCCCCCTTGGTGTTTGGAGTTGAGACCGCGTTGTGGTCCACTGCAGCAAAAAAGGCGGGAAGTGGTACCGGGGGATCCTTGAAGCAGCCGAACGGTTCATGGTGAGGTGGCACGAGGCTGAGGCTGAGATGAGTAGACAGCGCCGCGCATCCGCCGTGGATGGTGCCCAAAGGAACGGGGGGGGAGGGGGCAACAGGAGAAGTGGCATAAAGCCCGACCGAGGGAATGCGGAGAGGGGGGGGAACAGGAGGGGTAGAAGGGAAACGGCGGTAGACGAAAGTAGGAAGGAGATGGCGGACAGGGTAGCAAGGAACCAAGTCGACTAGGAAGTAGAATATGACCATACTACTAGTGCTACCAACTGGTGCAGCTGGCTCGAACGTGGTCTTCCCTTGTCTTCTCTTTTAGTTTTTTTTTTTTTCTTTTTTCTTTTTTTTTGTTTCTTTCTTGCGCTGACTCTCCGTGATTTTCATTTCATTTCTTCTCTTCCTCTTCCTTTTCTGAATGATAAGCCGTACTCAAGGAGCCGTGTGGCGTGGTTGGAAGACGAACCTGCTCTGCTCGGCTCGTATTGTCTGACGCCAAGGGGCTGAGCATAGTTGACGAACGCAGGGCGGAGACGGCAGTCTGGGTAGCAAGGTACCAGGCGGATTAGCAGGGAGAACATGGCTATACTACTCGTACCACAAGCTGCTGCCGCCACCTGGAAGGTGCTTTGGGCTTTGGTCTGCCTGTTATTTCCCCTTTGTTATTTTTCCTTGTTACTTTCTCCTTGGTTCTTTGTCTTACTCTGTTCACAAGCAGTGGTGTTTTTTGTTATTTCTTCTTTTTTCCAGCTCGTTCTTTTTCAAGTGTTGGCCACCTCGCCTGCGGGGGGGGGGGCACGACAGATTGTTTCTCTTAGATTTTGCTTTCATTTTTCTTCTTTTTCTTTTTCGATTTGTCTACCTTGTTTTTGTTTTCTCTTTGATTGTTTCTTTTCGTTTCACTATTTCATAGATTGCGTATGTCGTGCCTGTCGTATCTAGTATGATGACATGGCTTTGCATTGCCCACTGCAGTTCACACTGCACACGTGGCAACGTAGTATCTCTGTGGCGTAGCTTTGTGACCACAGAACTTGTATCTCTTCTAGGATTGAAGAATCGGCACGGACACTGGTTGTGCTGGATGTCGACGGGTAGAAAGAACGGTTTAACCCTTTTAAAACCGCAGTCCCGTTTTGGGGACAAACCAGTCAAATTTCAAGTAGTTTGTCCCCAAAACGGGACTGCGGTTCTAAAGGGGTTAATGTGAAAAACACACACACACACACACACACACACGTCAACATCCAGCACAACCAGTGTCCGTGCCATATTCTTCAATCCTATGTGGGAAAAAAATTGCGACGTAGAGATACTATTAATGACCGGTCGCCCCGGTGGTTTAAGTGGTTAACCTCGATTTCTACTTGTGTTTTGAGTCCTGGGTTCGAGCCCCAGGTGGGTCGGACTTTGACTTTATTTGCAAAAATAAAAAGGATTCAATTGTTGAGAGCGCCTTGCAGCGTGGCTAGGCACAATTCGATGCGAGTCGACGAGGGAAGAAAAGGCTGAAATATTCTCGCGATAAAAATGAACGCACGTACAGTAGCGGGAAGGGGGGAGAAGAGCCTGCTATGTGACCCCGGATCTGAGTTACGAGTTGGAAGGAGAGAGAGAAGAAGAAGACTATTTACATTTTATTATTATTATTATTATTATTATTATTATTATTATTATTAATATTATTGTTATTATTGTTATTGTTATTATTATTATTATTATTATTATTATTATTATTATTATTATTATTATTATTATTATTATTATTATTATTATTATTATTATTATTATTATTATTATTATTTTTAGGCTTTCGCCATCCGGCAATTTGCGGCATGATGAGCTTCCACGTTGATCAATCAAAACATTCCTGAAAGAAGAAATCTCTGTATACAAAGGAAACCTACTGCTGTATGCACACAATCTAGATCTATCTTTTATGTCTACTTCCTTTTATGTTTTATCTACGATACTCTGTGTGTTGTCTTTGCCACCTCCTACATCTTAACATTTACTCGTTACTTTTATTCTAGAATCCTAAGCGTTGTTATGCAGTAAGAAGAGTATAGTCAATGCAATACCAATCATTATACGAGTGAGTACACTGGATACGATAGGCACGACAAAGATACATTCTGCGAAAGAGAAAAATCAGGAAACAAAAAAAATAGGTAATTCCCGAGACAGCAATGAATGGGAGAGAACTATTAATACTACTAATACTACCAGATATGTAACTGCCTCTTGAGTGCCATGCCATAACCACTCCTACTTGATACCTGGTACGACATTTTCACTTGTGCGGAGTAGAGGTCCTTTATCACCTCGCACAAATGATCTACTACTGCTGTAACTCGACCACCACCAGCTGTGGCCGACCCACCAAAAAAAAAAGAAAGAAAAGCGGTATACGTACCCTGGCTATCTAGCTCAAGTAGTTAGCGGCATGTCTCACAGCGTCGTCGCCAACCGACGCCAACCCAACCTATACTCGTATGCTGGTATATAAGATAGGGGGGGGAGAGGGATCTCCAAAACACTCCAGTTACTTCCAACCACGTCCAACTAACTGCTGTAAGTCAACCAACTTCCAACGGAAAAATATGTAATAATAAGCCCCAACAAGCAAAAACGAACAATAGGTGGTGGTATCCATTACCAGGTACCTGATATATCCATTACCAGGTATATTAGAACGGTTTAATGTGAAGAACACACACACATATTATTACTAGGCATGCCATCCGACAATGTGCAGCATGATGAGCTTTCACGTTGATTAATCAAAACATTCAAACATTCCAGAAAAAAAATATCTCCGGATACGAAGGAGACCTATACACCAAGTCTATCTACCTACCTTCTATTAATACAATATGTATATGTCCACTTCTTTTATGTTTTATCTACGATGCTCTATTACGTGTTGTTCCTGCTCCCTCCTACATCTTAATATATACCGGTATGTACTCAACTCGTTGCTTCAGCTCTTGAATCCTAACCCGCATCCAAGCTCCATCCCCACGCCATCGGTGTGGGTCTGTCATCTCCCCCCCCCCTCTGCTCCTTCTCGATTCCTGACGACCCCTAAGCTGGAGTCTGAATCGTGATACCCTCCTCGAAATGGCGACCTGTGTAGTCACCGAGACGATTTGGAGTAGTAGGCGTTCCTTCACCAATCCTTTCGTTCCCATCGACCCACCATTCCTCCCCCCCACTACACCACTAGCAGCCAGCTGGTCGACGAACTTAATGCCCGCTACCCCGAGACGCCCAAAGCCAACCACTGCTAATGTGGCAAGTTTGTGAGTCCGTTCGTCGTTATAATGTATATCCAGAATACTATCAATATTAATGCTCCGCGGCGGGGGAGGGCGGGGCGAGGACACAGCAGTGAACACGCAGAAAAATCAAACGTTTTCCAACTCACCAAACGAAAATGATAAAACCTTCAACGCCGACAGAAACCTCCGCATGGACATAGTGATCGAGAGCGGAGGCCTCCGAGACGCTACGTCGTCAGAGTACCGCAACAAGGCGATACTCCTCGACATCACGCATGCAGACCCCCAAGCGAGGGTCCACATGCGGGCTGGCAGCGCTGATCGAGACGGATCAGCCGCCTCCACTTCTGAGGCGCGAAAGCGCAACCACTGCGCTCGTGCAGGACAAGTGTCCTTCAACGAGCGCAGCCATAAACTTGTCACCCTCGCGGTGGAAAGCTTTGGACGCCTCGGGAAGGAAGGTAGCGATTTCATCGATCAGCTGGCGGCGAGCATCGTTGGAGGAACGGACGGGGGATCTTTAGCAAGAAAAGGGGGTTTGTAAGGAGCACCTTTTCCAGATCATATCGGTGACTACCCAGGTCGCGATCTCGCGATGAGTGCACCGATATAAGCTCGCCCTGCGAGACCGCCAAGCCGCCAGGGGGAGAAGGGAGGAGGAGGGAGGACTACTTCCCATGGCGTGGGGGTGGAATGTAGATGCGGAGTAGGACGCATGGCGTATAGATATATAATAGTAGGTAAATATCTCGGTGAATAATGGTGGGGGCGCATATTCAAGTGAGTATACGCAGGGAAGGAGAATTGGTTAGATAGAGTTGGTGATATTCGATGAATTATGTCAGTTTTTTCATTTCGAATGAATAACGCCGGCACATTGTCAGAAAGAAGGCAAATAATAATAATGATGAAAAAAAACAGGCAAACAAATTTATTGTTATAAGAACCACTCTGTACTCTGTACGTACGCACTCTGCGCGGCTCGCGACCTTGCCATGAGGCGCGGGGGAGCAGAAGTAGAGATAGTGTACCAAGTATGAATTCATTGTTGTTGTCGCCGAAGTAAGTGCTAGGGAGCCTCGCATCGCCTCCCCGGATCCCTCTGTAGACGTCATTCACAAAATAAAACGAATCCCATCCGGGGAGACACAGCTATCCCCGAGATATTCCTACATCAGTTGCAGCTACATGTGAATCACACCAATCAGCCAACCAAGATACAAAATGAGACATTTTTGCGCAACTATGAGCAACAACTAACTGCTGCTTGCTGTAGGTATGTCCTACAGGTACGTAGGGCATATTTAATGGCTTTGGGAGCACGCAGAAAATGAAGAGACTGCTTTAAGGTGGAATTAAAAAGTACGACGACCGTCAAGGTGGATTTTGCAGTAGTAGTAGTAAAAGTTGGCAGTCCATGTATGTCGGGTGTGTGTGGTTTTATACATGCTCGATAAGGTCCAGCCAGCACTTCTTAGTAGATAATTTCTTCCAGATTCCTGAGCGAAAGAAAGAGAATGGAAAACGGGGAAATCTGGGGTTTGTGGAGAGGTATTGAATCGTTGTCATGTTGGTGAAAATAGGGGATAGGGGCAAGAGTGATATATATATAGAGTTGACGACGTGGGGTGCAGTTGGTTGAACTGGGAAGACCAAGGTTGGCAAGGGTTCAAATAGAAAGAAAGGAAGAAGACCGCCTATAAAGTATGCCAGGGTACCTGGTACCTGGTAGTGCTTTTGACGGGGAGCTCTACTCGTGTGGGTGTGGACGAGCACAGGGGGGGTCTCTGGCACTGCTCGTGGGTAGGAGGTCGGCGAGTTGAAAGAATAAGAACCCGCCCGCCCTCCCTGGGGGTTCAAGTATACGGTAGGTTTGACAGCAGCACCACCAAAAATAAGTTGGGGCAGTCTATATCGGGTGTGTGTGTTGTTACCTGTTATATGTGTGTATGTGTGAATCAAGAAGCAACTACATACTTACGCAGACAGCTGTGGGATCGAGGATTTCGTCGAGACTCCTATTTATTTAGTATCTGTGTCAAGTGTCAAGTGTAAGGGCGAATAATAGCCAAGTTTGTCCGCGGAGAAAAAAAAGCAGACCTCGAACAGGGTGCCAAAAGCGTCCAGCCGGCGACGCCTGTGACAACTGTGTGGGGGAGGCAGTGTGGAGTAGAGCTATTACGGGGGGCCTATGATAGTAGTTACGAGGACCAAATATTATAAGTAGAAATAATAGCGAAATATAGGCAGAATCCAAGGTGGGTGTGTGTGTGTGTGTGTTCTTCACATTAAACCGTTCTTTCTACCCGTCGACATCCAGCACAACCAGTGTCCGTGCCGATTCTTCAATCCTAGAAGAGATACAAGTTCTGTGGTCACAAAGCTACGCCACAGAGATACTACGTTGCCACGTGTGCAATATGCACTGCAGTGGGCAATGCAAAGCCATGTCATCATACTAGATACGACAGGCACGACATACGCAATCTATGAAATAGTGAAACGAAAAGAAACAATCAAAGAGAAAACAAAAACAAGGTAGACAAATCGAAAGAGAAAAAGAAGAAAAATGAAAGCAAAATCTAAGAGAAACAATCTGTCGTGCCCCCCCCCCCCGCAGGCGAGGTGGCCAACACTTGAAAAAGAACGAGCTGGAAAAAAGAAGAAATAACAAAAAACACCACTTCTTGTGAACAGAGTAAGACAAAGAACCAAGGAGAAAGTAACAAGGAAAAATAACAAAGGGGAAATAACAGGCAGACCAAAGCCCAAAGCACCTTCCAGGTGGCGGCAGCAGTTTGTGGTACGAGTAGTATAGCCAGGTTCTCCCTGCTAATCCGCCTGGTACCTTGCTACCCAGACTGCCGTCTCCGCCCTGCGTTCGTCAACTATGCTCAGCCCCTTGGCGTCAGACAATACGAGCCGAGCAGAGCAGGTTCGTCTTCCAACCACGCCACACGGCTCCTTGAGTACGGCTTATCAATCAGAAAAGGAAGAGGAAGAGAAAAAATGAAATGAAAATCACGGAGAGTCAGCGCAAAAAAGAAAAAAGAAAAAAGAAAAAAACTAAAAGAGAAGACAAGGGAAGACCACGTTCGAGCCAGCTGCACCAGTTGGTAGCACTAGTAGTATAGTCATATTCTACTTCCTAGTCGACTTGGTGCCTTGCTACCCTGTCTGCCATCTCCTTCCTACTTTCGTCTACCGCCGTTTCCCTTCTACCCCTCCTGTTCCCCCCCCTCTCCGCATTCCCTCGGTCGGGCTTTATGCCACTTCTCCTGTTGCCCCCTCCCCCCCCGTTCCTTTGGGCACCATCCACGGCGGATGCGCGGCGCTGTCTACTCATCTCAGCCTCAGCCTCGTGCCACCTCACCATGAACCGTTCGGCTGCTTCAAGGATCCCCCGGTACCACTTCCCCACCTTTTTGGCTGCAGTGGACCACAACGCGGTCTCAACTCCAAACACCAAGGGGGCAACTTCCGTTGACCCTTCGGTGGCTCGGAACTCCCTAAGGTCTTCGACTATGCATCTATGCCAAGTCTTACACTGTCCGCCTGGTCTCGGGTTCTCCCCACCAGCTATCGTCCCGAGCATTACCCGATTGGGTAATCGCTCCTTGCTTTGCCGTGCCACGCCCCCCGCAAAGAAGAGCCGCCGTTTACGAATGGTCGTTTCGATGCTTTCGCAACGTGTCATCTTGAGGGCCTTCGCGTACGAGAGGGTGGCATGGTCAGTATGAAGTCGGCGCTGGAAGCCAATGACTCGCAACAGGACTTGGTGGTGAGCCGTTCGAAGCTTGGCAAAGTGTTCCGCTCTGAGCGTCCACGTCACACACCCGTACAGCAGGGTCTCAATCACCTCGGCCTTCAGCATTCGGACTTTAAGGCTAAGGGGGGCGGTCGTCCTATCATACAACTCCGGGCCGAACCGTTTGAGGCATGCTCGCATGAGGCGGATCCGTCGGTCGATTTCGAGCGAGAGGTCAGCGTTTTCGTGGATAACGCCGATTAGGTATAAGAACTGGGTCGTCTGCTTATACCTCTGACCTGTCGCTTCGATGACGAGCGGTGGTGCGAGGGTTGTCCGGTCTGGTGTTTGTAGGACCATTGTCTCAGTCTTCTTTTCCGACACCGTGAGGCCTGCTGCTTCGAAGACATCTATTATTACTGGTACCTGGTATTCATTTTTGCTAATAAAATCAAACAAACATGAAAATATTATTATTATTATTTCCCTTGCCATCCGACAATGTGCAGCATGATGATCTTCGACGTTGATCATCATCATCATCACTCATAACTTTCCCGAAAGAAGAAAACCTCGGAAACAAAAGGAACCCCATGCACCAAGTCTAAGTCTCCCTCCCTTCTGTGTTCCTCGGAGGTTGCACGTGCGTGTATAGCTTAATTGTCACGAGTGAGAGCCCCCCCCCCCCCAACCTTTTCCTGGTGGTGTTTATTTTATTCGAGTACGTGGTACCTTTTGTTAATATAAGGATTACCCTGGGCTGGGTATAATCGATCGATTTTTTACCCATCTACCTTATACCTGGTACAGCAGTATAGAGATCTCAGTAGGTAACGCCCTCCCTCACATCGGAAGTCGACAAGGACACGGGTTCGAATCTCACTTCGAACGTTTCTTTTTTCGAAGAAACGTTTTTTTTTGCACGTGCGTCCCTATTAATAAAGAACACATTACATACATCTTCTATCTCCCAGGTCCCCCAGGTATTGAAACGGAGTGGGTAGGTCACAGCGTATACTGCCTTATACGGTACTGACGTACAGACGACTGACGCCCCAAAGTTCCCGCCGTTCAGAGGGGGGGCGTGCCGATTCTTTAACCCTTTTAGAACCGCAGTCCCGTTTTGGGGACAAACTACTTGAAGTTTGAATGCTATGTCCCCAAAACGGGACTGCGGTTCTGAAAGGGTTAAGCCTAGAAGAGATACACGTAGTCAGTAGTAGTAGTAGGTTATTCATATACGCGTAACACACCCTCACAAAACCTGTTGTTGTTACTATTGATATTATTAATAGTAGTTTTTGTTTTTTTTTTCATCACTTTCTTCACTTTTTCCCACCTGGTAGGAGTTTTTTTTTGTCCCAGCGGTCTTTTCTTCTGGACAAAAGCCGTGGTCACAGGTAGGTGTCGTCCCTTCTCCCCCCCGGTAACGTGCCTTTTCATTTTTAGTACCAGGCATTGTGGTAAAAAATATACCTGGTAAATCTGTGGATCTATGCTTGCATGTAGTGTTTGTACTGCTGTGTGGATCAAAGATGTCAGGAGACACACATACATACATACAGTTGTTTTTTTTTTTTTTTTGCTCATCCCATTCATTATCTTCGCACATCTTCTTTTCTCTCTCTCCTTCCAACTCGTAACTCAGATCCAGGGTCACATAGCAGGCTCTTCTACCTACCCCCTTCCCGCTACGGTATACGTGCCTTCATTTTTATCGCGAGAAGATTTCAGCCTTTTCTTCCCTCGTCGACTCGCATCGAATTGTGCCTACCCACGCTGCAAGGCGCTCTCAACATTTGAATCCTTTTTATTTTTATTTTTGCAAATAAAGTCAAATGTCCGACCCACCTGGGGCTCGAACCCAGGACTCAACACAAGCAGAATAATTCGAGGTTAACCACTTGAACCATCACCGGGGCGACCGGCTCATATCGTATTGAAACATGGATACCGCCGGTCGCCCCGGTGGTTCAAGTGGTTAACCTCGACTTCTACTTGTGTTTGAGTCCTGGGTTCGAGCCCCAGGTGGGTCGGACATTTGATTATTTGCAAAAATAAAAATAAAATGGATCCAATTGTTGAGAGAGCGCCTTGCAGCGTGGGTATAGGCACAATTCGATGCGAGTCGACGAGGGAAGAAAAGGCTGAAATCTTCTCACGATAAAAATGAAGGCACGTACCGTAGCGGGAAGGGGGTAGAAGAGCCTGCTATGTGACCCCGGATCTGAGTTACGAGTGGGAAGGAGAGAGAGAAGAAGATGTGCGAAGATAATGAATGGGATGAGCAAAAATAAAATAAAAAAAAAACATACCTGGTACATGTCAAGCAAAAAACGCAAAACATGGCGCTGTCAACGTGTAGAGTATAGGACCGAATGCTCCAGACTTTTTTTCTTTTTTTTTTCTCATCCCATTCATTATCTTCGCACATCTTCTTCTCTCTCTCCTTCCAACTCGTAACTCAGATCCGGGGTCACATAGCAGGCTCTTCTACCCCCTTTTCCCGCTACGGTACGTGCCTTCATTTTCATCGCGAGAAGATTTCAGCCTTTTCTTCCCTCGTCGACTCGCATCGAATTGTGCCTACCCACGCTGCAAGGCGCTCTCAACAATTGAATCCTTTTTTATTTTTATTTTTGCGAATAAAGTCAAAGTCCGACCCACCTGGGGCTCGAACCCAGGACTCAAACAAGTAGAATTCGAGGTTAACCACTTGAACCACCGCCGGGGCCACCGGCTTGACTGAAACCTTTTGTTTTGTAGTTTGGTGTCACACAGTCCATGTCAAGGCAAAGTTGCTGTGGCTGTGTCAAAGGAGGAAATAAGTGCGGTGTCTCCCGATGCACATCTTTGGTGCGGATAATAAATGTCCACAGATCCGTGTGCAAAACCCGAGGCTTTTTCCTTTTTTCCCCGTTTTTTTTTTTTTTTTTTCACCGACAATCCGTTGGAGGTTGGATTGGGCTTGCAAAAAAAAAAAAAACTTCCCAAAAAGCTCATTCGCATACGTATGCGGCACAATTAATATCGGTTTGCTTATGTCAGGATTGCTGTTGAACTTAAGAAAGGAAAAGAGCCAATCAGAGAGAGAAATGCCACGGTTGCTTAAAAACACGTACGCTCTCCTTTTTTTTCTTTTTTCTTTTTTTTCGATCCCTGTTGCCCTGCAACCCTCACGACCCACGACCCCTTCTCCCTCAAACGAGGGAACAAGCATACGTACCCAGCCACCTCGTCAATAGGATATCTGGTGCGAAGCTAGCTCGGCCACCTGGTGCAGCCGTGTGCATCTCTGGAGAAAGAGCCAAAGCCACCAGGAGTACGAGAACAACAAGAGCAAAAGAAACTCTCTCCTTATTCAAAAAGAAGACACAAAACACACAGACTGGGGGACTTGTTTCCGTCATGGATATCCCCTATCTCTACCCATCCGCCTCCGCACAACCTCTCGTGGGAGAGGTCGAATCGGTCTTCGGCTCGGAGCCATCAGCAGACGACCCCGGACTTTGGCTGGCGGGCAACGATGGCGACGAAGGCTTGCTGGGCTCCTTCGAGTCCGGAGGGGTTCTGATGAACTCGGGGAGGTGGAGCATCTCGACCGCTCCGGGAGAGGAAGGTTTGCGCTGGAACGCGGTGAAAACGGAAGTGTTCGACGAGTGGGCGGGGCTGACAGGCGGAGGAGGAGCGAATAAATCGAACCCTCTGCAGCCTTCCGTTTTGCCAGGTACAACCAAGAGTAAGGCGGAATCAGCAGGCTTCCCGGGGGTCAAGGCGGGTCCCGACGAGGGCTGGGCTGAGCTCATATCGCCCCCCATGGCCTTGGCTTTTCCCCCTTCAGCCGCGGATGGCTCCGCTGCTGCTTCCGCCGCAACCACCCCTAATTCGCCGCCCTCTTCTATTCCTTGTGGGGCTGTTTCGTCTCTCGCACCCGCTCTCGAAGGTCAGTCGTTGCTTTTTTTTTCAAGGGATTGCCTCGCGATGCTTTCTTCGCCTGTGCAAAGACCGGGCGATAACATTGCTTCTCCCTCGCGGTCGATGGTGGAGAGCAGGTGCCCTCGCCGATTTTCAGATACTAGTCGTGCTTGCGTTGCCTTTTTTTCTTCTTCGGATCGCCCAATAAAAACCAATATGATCGCAGGCAGGTACGAAGCACCCCAGCAACCAGCACCTATACCTGGTGTTCAAAACACCAACTGCTGTGAGAGTTTTTTGCCCACCCTGGTATGATACACCATCCTTTCATTGCCACGAACGAATTTTAATGTTTGATGTTTAAGAATCTGGTGCTGCAACATCAACGGCGATCGCCCACTTCAACCTTGCTTGCGGTGCACGAGGTGCTTTGTAACTCTAGCTGTGGTAGGCTGCATGCAATCCATTGTCGGCACCGCTGAACGCGTGCCTCATTGATATATATCATCCTTCCCCAAAAGTTATGGGGTATGGGGTGATGACTTTTGTACCCGGTGGAGAGTACGTAGTAGTCTTACAGCAGCATGCAATTTGAACAATTTTGGGCGCCTTGAACCTCTCGTCTTGAATTTTCGATTTTTTGTTGCTTTTGTTGGAAGTTTGTTGACGTAAGCAGACGAGTACCAGGTACGCACGAGCATACCTGGTACCTGGGGATCATACCTGGGACTCAACAAGTACGTACGTATCACCTCGAAAAACAAGCGTCACAACATGCTTTTTAATTACACATACTCCGAGTATATAATTGGGCCCTACATAATTCAATTAGATAGATGGAAGTCGACGAGGCTGAAGTCTTGTCGCGACGAAAACGCAAGGCTAGAACCGCCGTGGTGGGCAGGAGCAGGGAGAGGATCATGCTTTGTGACCTCGGATCTGAGTTACGGTACGAAGGCAGGAGAGAGAAAAAAGAGCGAAGAAAATAAATGGGATGGGGGAAAAAAAAAAGACGGAACTCGTACGAGTACAAAGAAGCAGTCGTACGGCGTAAAAAGGAGAAAGTCTTCATGCCCTTTTTTTCATGTACTACTACTGCTGAATGTAGGAGGCATGTTTTTTCTGGCAAATAACACACGCAGGGTAGAAAAGCAAAAGCAGACGAACCTGCTCGGAGTGTGACACGCACATCGGTCCATACTCGCCCCGCCCAACCAGCAGCGCCGCTGCAAAATATCACACGTGTGCCACCAAGCATGTGCAGACCGCGTCAAACGAGGTCTGCTTCGCACCGAGAGCAGCAGCGGAAGCTCCACGTGGAGCTTTAGTTTTCGCGCTTTTGGGGACAAACTACTTAGAATTTGAGTGGTTCGCCCCCAAAACGGGACTTCATTTTCTAAAATGGATGATTCTCGTATACGAGTACAGCCCTTAGCACGTAGCGGGAAGGGGGGAGAAGAGCCTGCTATGTGACCCCGGATCTGAGTTACGAGTTGGAAGGAGAGAGGGAAGAAGATGTGCGAAGAAAATGAATGGGATGAGAAAAAAAAACAAAAAAAACATGTCCTTCCAATACCTTGTACCTGGTACATTGTATGTACCGTAAATAGGTAAAAATAACAGAGTAGGAAGTGTTGAGTTCACACAGCAGGGATTCGATCGTTTTTGAGCGCTCCGTTTTTCTACAGCAGTAGTTACCTGGTATTAGTTATTAATGTTCATAATAGAACAGAGAGGCTGCGAATACCGAACCAGGGGTGTTTTCGGAAAATACCTGGTCGAGAGAGAGCCTTCCGAAAATTGAGGATTCGACGCCATTATGAATGCACCCTTATTACCAGCCCTTATTGTCTGATTAATGGCGTTGTCGAGAAAACGGGAGCTCAAAAACGATCGCACGTCTTCAACGCTCTTTTAACTTTTTACGACAATCCGCAGAACAGAACGATGTCCCGTTTCCATTTCCATTCGTACGTACTCGTACGAGTTTTTTTTTTCTTGTGTTTCCTCTACCTGCTGCTGTAAGTAGTGCGCTCGTCCTCTGATGACGATATTTTTATGAGGAAATGCTGTCGGTCTACAAGTTACTGCTCTAGTTGTAGACCGCCCGGTAGCCTTGTCACTAATCTAGTCGCTTGTCATTTTTTTTTTTTTTTTTTTTTTTTTTTTTTTTTTTTTCCATCCCATTCATTATCTTCGCACATCTTCTTCTCTCTCTCCTTCCAACTCGTAACTCAGATCCGGGGTCACATAGCAGGCTCTTCTCCCCCCTTCCCGCTACGGTACGTGCCTTCATTTTTATCGCGAGAAGATTTCAGCCTTTTCTTCCCTCGTCGACTCGCATCGAATTGTGCCTACCCACGCTGCAAGGCGCTCTCAACAATTGAATCCCTTTTTTTATTTTTGCAAATAAAGTCAAAGTCCGACCCTCCTAGGGCTCGAACCCAGGACTCAAACAAGTAGAATTCGAGGTTAACCACTTGAACCACCGGGGCGACCGGCTACATTAATCTACCTTTATTGCAGTATGTAATCGTCACCCGTATTCCCCGTGGTTGTCATACATGATGTATTCTGCTTCACAATCACTCTGTTGGCCGCTTGCTGTCTGCTACACCATCGAAAGTTGTTGGCCCTCCGTCGCTCTCTTGAGAAATCGCGGACCGATCTCCTTCCACAAGCACCGCTTTTGTTGTTGCTGCTGATGCTGCTGTCTGCAGAACCCACGCGATGGACGAATTAGTATTTATAGCAGCACTCGTGCACCAGCAGTCCTTTTCTCCAGATAAATGTTCGAGTAGTGTGTACGTAGGTTTGTACCTGGTACGAGATATTTCGCATACCAGGTCGTAGCTTTTGGGAGGTTTCATTTTGCGTTTTACAGCGACTGGTGTCGAGTACTCGTACACTCGTACAGCAGTACCAGGTACCTGGTAGTTAATATGGAACGATTTTGTGCGGCTGAACTCACTGCTGACGTACGCGTTTGCGTACTTACTCATGCACTCTTGCTACAATACGTAAAAAATCAAAGTCGAGGAAGGCAGGACTTTTTTCACTGGTGGCTGATACTCGAACTGTCACCGTTATTAATAGTACATGACGTCTGATTCACTAGCTACCTGGTGTGCACGAACTCTTCCGCTTCTGTTTCCTCCCCCACCCCCGAGATGGTCGGGGTGATGGTCGGTCGCATCTGGGTTCCGTCCTCTTGTTTTTTATTTTGCAGCGGTCTGTCTCACACAGACGACCGACTGTCAAAACATTACTCGGGGTACTCCGAGTATCGCGAGTATTGAAGCCAGGAATACCTCATCATCCGAGTAAAATAGTCCGAGTACTACGCTAATCCGGAGCACCTTGGAGTATAAGACCCTAAAATACTCCGAGTAATACCCTTACACCGGAATATGAAAAAAAAAACACATGATGAAGCCGTTCCGTTATCTGTCTTGAGCCACCCCCGACACCGACACCCTCTCGCCCACTTTTTTCCCTTTCAAATTCCAAATTTTGCAGCCGACAAGAAGAAGACGAAGACGCTAGCCGCCGCCCCCGCCAAAACCCGGACTGCCCGCACCGCTGCCCCTACCCCTGCCCCTGCCCCGCAACGATCATCGTTCCGGGGGACCACTGTTGCCACCACGACAGTAAGGACGTTGGCATCGGCCGCCCCCTGCCCCCCCCCTCCCGCCACGCCAAAGCCCAAGGCGACCAAGGAGGACGAGGAGGATGAGGGCGACGAGGAGGACGACGAGGACGTGAGGGACGGGGAAGAGCTGGACAACGGGTCGGAGCTGACGGACAAGAGACGTCGCAACCGCGAGCACGCGAAGCGCAGCCGCCTCCGCAAGCGGGTGCGCCTGGGGGGGCTGGAGGAGATGGTGCTGGGCCTGCGCAGAGAAAACGTCCGCCTCCGGAGGATCGTGAAGAAGGGCATCCCCGAGCGCGCCGACAGCATCATCCGCACGTGCGCCAGCGACAATACCAACCCCGACACCGTGGCAAAGCAAGACGTGGTTCAGGGCATGAGGCCGGGAATGTCGGTCGGCTCATCTTCAAACTGGAGCTCCCGTGGCGGCGGCGGCGGCGGCGGGTCGCGATCGCGGCCTAAGCTGGAGGGCGGCACTCGCCGGCACGGAGGCGACAACAAAGACCGCAGAGTCCCGTCAGCGCTGAAGCTGATGTCCCCCTGCTACCAGTCCGTGAAAGCGCTCGCCGAGAGCCAGGCGAACTTCGTCCTTACGAACCCCAACCTGCCCGACTGCCCCATCATCTTCGCCAGCCAGGGCTTCCTCGAGCTGACCCGATACGAGGGGAGGCAGATTATCGGGAAGAACTGCAGGTTCTTGCAGGGCCCCGGGACGGACCCCGGCACGGTTTCGATCATCCGGAACAATCTCGCCGGTGGCCGGGATACCAGCGTGTGCATTCTCAACTACAAAGCTGATAAAACGCCTTTTTGGTGAGAGCCGCGGCTGTCTCTTATCCTTATTTATGCCTTCGGCCGTTCGGATTTGTCATTCAAATTTGTGTTTAACGGCAGAGTGTGGTCTATTTACGTGGCCTCATCTATGCTCATGGTCTTATCTTTCACTACTGCAAAAATTGTCCACATGGTTGACAGAGGGTCGAATTTCAAATTTCAAAAGAGGATTTTTTGTAGGTAGCTTTTTTACGAGTACTGCTGTTTGTTGGACTTTTATATACACCTATCTCTGCATCTCTGCAGTGTTTTGCTTTCCAGATCGTTTCGTGGAAAGGCGTTTACCCCCTGCCCTCTCTCTGGCTCGGTGGTTCCTCGAACCCTCCAGGAACCAGCTATCAATCGGCGTGTTGCTGGATGCACACGGACAGGTTGCAAACCACGTAGGGGTGCTGTGCGAGGTCAACCAGATGCCACCGGCGGTTTTCCACCGCCTCTTGCACAGGTGAGCTCTACTTCTGTTTCTGTGTTTCGACTTTGGATTTTGGTGTGAGCCGGAAGCAAAATGGAGGAAACTGTGCTTACTGTGTGAACGGACTACCCTTTAACAGCAGCTTCTTGAAACCAATTTGTTGTTATTCGCTAGGAGTAGGAGCGGTGCTACGTCTCGATTGGGGTGCATGTGTGGTCAATGGTCAGGTCACTAAGCTAAGCAACAAATTAGTACCCCCCCCTCGCCTTCCATGGGTAAATGAAGCGCGATGTTCGAGCTGAACCACCACGTCTGTCCGTGTCTTCTTCTGTAGGCAGCAACACCGGAAACTCAACATGCCACGTGCGAATACCACACCGGCATGTTTCTCTTGACGGGTTGTCGACATGACTACGTATATTAATGTGTCGGCGAAGAGAGATCGTTTTTGTTTACCTGGTTTAGACCCCCCCCTCCCCCTGTCCCATGGTATACCTGGTATATATATATATAAGTTGAGTTGGCGTCGGTTGGCGACGACGCTGTAAAACACGCCTTTCATTGCGCAAGCTAGACAGCCAGGGTACCGTTTTTTGTTCTTGTTTTTTTTTGGCGGTCACCACGGCTGGTGGTCAAGTTAGATCATTTTTGTGCGGGGAGAACCTGTGCGGTGATCATATCACTTAATGTGTATATGGTGAGGCACCCACGAGCCAGTAACATAGTAAACCCATTGCTGTCTCGGGAAACTGGCCACACCAGAAATTAAATCAATTCCTTGATCGATGCTGTCATCCGCATGCAAGAAAATCCGCCTCTAAACGGTTCTTGGCAGGATGCAGTTCACCCTTCATGCAACTCGCCCAACACCTCACGTTTCGCTTCGCGCTTGGTGCAAGCATTGTCTGCCTGGTCGGTGAAAACCCGACGTGCTCCGTCCCGGCATTGTAGGGATGCGAGGGTCTATGGTCATACGACTACGGCCATGCATGATGATGAGTACACCCCCCCCCCCCCCCTCCCCCCAACCCCACTTTACTGTTGAAAAAAACAAATATTTAGACACTCTGATCCATGTGCAAGAAGTCCGCCTCGCACTATGTTCTTCGTAGGATGCAGCTCACCCTTCATGCGAGTCGCCGAACACCTCACCGCGCTTCGCGCTTGATGCGAGCATAATCTACCCGGTCGGTGAAACCCGATGTGCTCCGTTCTTCGTAGGATGCAGCTCACCCTTCATGCGAGTTGCCGAACACCTCACCGCTCTTCGCGCTTGATGCGAGCATAATCTACCCCGTCGGTGAAACCCGACGTGCTCCGTCCCGACTATGTATGTAGAGATGCGAAGGTCTAAGGTCGTACGAGTACGGCCATGCACGACATGAGTACACCCCCCCCCGCTCCTTGCCCGTCCCTCTCCTTGTGCAGGGCACTTCTCCGTAGCATACCCGTAACCCTGTGATCCCCCCCCCCCCCCCCCCCCCCCTCTTTTCCCTCTTCAGGGTGCCCCTGCCCGAAAGCCTCCTGAACGACGAGTCGTCTGACAGCGGAGAAGAATCCTGTGAGACCACGGTTAACGTCGGTACTACCTCCTTCTCCTCCACCGGCGGTACGCGTTCGGCCAACCCGAGCAGCAGCAGCAGCCCAAGTACCACCGTGTCTTCTCCCAGGGTGGTGGACAGGCTGCGTAGAACAAGGGCGGCGGCAGCGATACGAAATTAATTGCCCCCCCCTCTCGTGACGGGGCGATGTTAGGGTGCATTGTGTGTCGTGCACGCGTGTTTATAGTTTTGGGGTTCGTGGATAAGACACGGGCCGGGTCGGGGCGGGGGGGGGGGGTAGGGTAGGGTAGGGCGGAGCGTGTCGAGGCTCTGCTTTGCCCGCGACCTGAGGCTTGAAACGGTGACCGGGGATGATAACCCTGAAACCTTGTTGACGAGAAGCGACTGATCATCGCAGGCAAGCGGGCGGCTTGTTATAGTACTAAAGGGCTGGTGGTGTGTTTACCTCGACTATGCCTCCGATTTTTGTTTCCCTTTTGTCGCGCCCCGCACTGTTTTCGCCTCCAGCTTCCCGTACTTGATGGGGAGGAGGCGTTCCCGATCTAGTGGTACGTGTATGTAGCGCCTTTGTTGTGGTTCCTATGCATCACGAGAAAAAGTACGTACGTTAGTGAGTAAAGTAGCTCTTGCGGCAACTGGAAGGCTCGAGGTTTGGCCCTCCCCGTCAGCTATTGGAGAGCTTTCAGTTGGACCGAGTTTGAACCCTCTTCACTTCACTACTGCAATAATTAGGTAGCTCCAAGTAAAGAGAGAAAGGGATTTCGTGCCCTCAGTTTTCTGATTGGTCACTTTTTTAAGGTTGGAAAACGAAATTTCTCTAATCTGTCCCACAATCAGTGGGTGCAGTTGTAAAAGGGTAGCTCAATGTGCGCCGGTTTGGTGGGTGGGTGCTAGCGGTGTTCCTTGCGCGTCTCGTTTTGATTTGCGGGTTCGTTCCGTTTATAGATGGTGAGGGTTTGCCTGCTACGTACCAGGTACGAGCTCCGGTGAAAAGAAAAAAAGTGGCGCGGAAGTTTTTTCGTTTTTGTAATGTACATATGTGCGTGGCAGTACGTACGGTTTTCCACTTGTTGTTATCGTTCAGAAGAAGGGGAGAGGGGTGCATGGTTGCGTGCGCCTTTTCCCGACGTGAAGGGTCTTAGGTACGTACACGGCCGCGGTATGATAGAGAGGTTGCCCCCCCCCGTTGCATGCTCCCTGGTACGTGTTTTTGTTTATATATAACGAGTGGGTGCACTTTTTACTTTTATTATCCTCGTCGGAGGGCGTCTTGAGGTCGACGGGTATCACTTGATCACAGGTACACGGAACACGAGGCGGCGTCACAGACGCCAGAACTGCCTGGAGTGTCTGGGAGAGTGTGTTTTTTAGATGGATGAAGTAGTAGTCTGTTTTTTTTTTCATGGGCTTATACCCCCACTTCTTGGGTTATCTCACCACAGCAAAAGCGACGATGGGCGCACAAGAAAGAGATTCCTCTCTCCTACAAAAGCCAGACCAGCGAAGGGAGGGAGAGAGATAATATTTTTGACGGTGACGTGTTTCCCCCCACCTGGTTTAGGTTGCCAACAGTTAGGCACGCAACACGCTGGAGGTTTAGAGGGGACGCTTACAAGCTGACTGGTAAGACATTTGAGCGAATAGAAGATTGCACGCTTGACGATGATGTAAACATACGATGATGGTGCATGCAATGCGTGCTTGTCGCCAAGTGGAAAACTGCATTTCTTTGGCTGTTTTATGGAGGAGGGGAAAGAGGGAGAAATTTATTTGTCGCGTTCGTTTGTCGGTTCAACAATCAGAATCCTCGCGCACCGCCGTTTGTCCGTAACGTATCTTTCTTCCGCTACGTTCTTGCTGCGGTGGCGGCGGCGGCGGCTGGCTGCGCTTCTTGTGAATGTCTGTTTTTCCGACCTTTGATGGCGTGAATTATGTTAATTCTAGACGAGTCAACTCTTGTTTGAGGCAATATGTATGTGGAGTTCGCAGAGCTCCCAGCTTACCACTTCTGAGGCAGGGAGTAATGCGCGAAGCTGCGTAAAGCATCAGATAGATGAGCGTTCTTGGCTTTTTTTTGTGTCATTGATTACTTTTTCACGTATAGTTACCAGGTATGTGTGTACGTTCTTGAACCTTTTTTGTGTTGTAACATGCATTACCCTCTTTTGGTCTTGCCACACAGAAAAGTCCTACGGAACGGTATTTACGTTGAACGAGACGAGAGCAGAGCAGGGTTAGTGCAGCGTGTCCCTCTCACACAGCTTTTGCAAGGGGACAGGGCGTAACCCCCTCTAGGCAGTGCATAAACACCCTGTAGGCATCGGTGGGTTGAAAACGTTTACGTCTGCTTCAAATCGGCAGTTAGTTCCAGCGGGTTTCGGACGTTCACATGATCGACGGAATACGATGCTTCTTTTTCTGTACGTGAGAGACGTTGTGTTCCGCCTTTCTTTACTTTTGGGTGGTGGATACGAGTCTAGATTGCCGATGACAGACTAGATTGTGCGACGATGCAGCAGCGGTATCGGGAGTACCAAATTGATGAACCCCCGTAGTGGGAGGACGGTCTGCAAATATTTGTAGCGAACACCTATGCACACAAGGGTACTTTTAGATATAGATACCACGTACCCTACCGGTATATTGCGATGCACAAGAATGAACCAGGTAGTTTAAATACGTGCAAAAGGCAGAACCTGATGAGGGGGGGAGGGAGAAGGGGGGTAGATGTCGACGTTGCCTGCCGCAAAAGGGAAGCCATGTGAATAGACAGCTCCTATACCATGCCAAGCGGTGTGCGTACTACCACCCGGTCATTCCATTCTCATCAGCGAAATATGTGTCGGCGCGGCGGGGGGGGGGACGGTGTACTCCTCATCATGCATGGCCGTAGTCGTATGACCATAGACCCTCGCATCCCTACAATGCCGCCGGGGGGGGGTACGTCGGGTTTTGACCGACCAGGCAGACATTTGCTTGCACCAAGCGCGAAGCGCCGTGAGGTGTTGGGCGAGTCACATGAGCGGAGATCTGCATCCTACTAAGAACCGCTCTGAGGCGTTTTTTCTTGCCTATTAATGACAGCGTCAATGAGTTGATTTAATTTCTGGTGTGGTCATTGCCAGAGACAGCAATGAGTTTGATATGGAACTGTTTCGCGGGTGCCTTACCATATACCAGGTACACACTACGTGATACGATCATCCCCCCTGCGCGGAGTTGAGGTTCTCCGCGCCCAAAAATGATCTACGTATATATTTGGACCGCCAGCCGTCGTAACCGCCAAAAAACAGAAGCGATACCCTAGTTGTCTAGCTCACGCAGTGAGAGGCGTGTTGTACAGCGTCGTCGCCAACCGACGCCAAACCAACCTATATTTGTACTAGGTATGTAATGTAGGGGGGAGGAAGGAGAGTAAAAAAGAACGGTGCCGAAACGAGAAAAACGAGATGCACATCAAAAATTAAGTCTACGACCAAAGAGCGAAGATACGGCATGCCTCTGGTACTACTATAATTATCAGGTTGTAGAACTGGGTCTCTGTTTTGCTAAATGCAAATCTGTGTGTCTGTCTGTCTGTCCGAAAGGTTTATATTTTCGAGCACTTTCCAATGGCCGGTATATAATAGTTACAGATGATATTCGTACGACGTTCGACCCTTACGGACCTTATATACTGAAACATACCATACCACTAGGCGAATTTAGCCATATAATACATCCACGACATCGTACCATGGTACCATACCGCAAACGCACCATACCATATATTGTTTTTTTCCCGTACCATACCGTCAACACATACCATACCACATGCGGTGGTTTTCCCATATTCCCATATACCATACCAACATATCCCATATCCCATACCACCGTGCGGGTTTGGGCCTGGAGACCAAGAGAAGCGTACTCGGTGCGCACCTCTGGGTGGATACATACTCGTATAGACTACATACAGCAGCAGCGGCACAGCAGCAGCAGTCCCATTAAAGAGTACATAATACCAAGACGAGTTGACTCGGCACGTGTCTCCGCCGCCAGACCAAAGAAAGGCAGTCAGAGTTGGCTCGGACGCTTGGGTCCTACGCTCAGTGCAGCGCATTGGCTGCTGGTGTGCACAAAATAGATGAAAAACAATCTCTACGAGTACTACTACTACTGCTCTATCCGTCTCGAATGGCAAAAAATGGTTTTTTTTTTCAGGTTAGGGAGGATACCGTAGGACGCCGCCGGCAAGCTCTTGCCCCCTAGACCATGCGGCAACCTGATCTCTTCGAGCCCGTCATCTATAATACTAGTTGATCTTGCCCGGCACAAAGCGGGTTGGCGGTGGGCTGAGTATATGTCGAGATCGAGCGTCATCGTCGCACGAGCTGAAAGAAAACTTTTGTGCTTCGCGTTTACATTCGCATACTATTATAGCAGGCCTTTTACAGTACAACAGCAGCAGTGTGGGTTACTTTTTACGGCGCAGCACCCTGCACTAACTACGTATGAAAAAAAAAAGCATCCGTCTCGAAGGGCAAAAAATGTTTTTTTTTCAGGACCTCTTGGTTTGGGAGGATACCGTAGGACGCCGCAGGCAAGCTCTTGCCCCCTCCAACATGGATCCACCAGGTTTCTTCGAGCCCGTCATCTATACTACTTGTTGATCTTGCCCGCCACCAAGCGGGTTGGCCGTGGGCTGAGTCTATGTTGAGTTCAAGCGTCTATCGTCGCACGAGCTAAAAAAAAACTTTTGTATTTTGCGTTTCCATTCGCATACTATACGAGTAGCAGGTCTTTTACAGATTACAGCAGCATACAGCAATGGATTACTTTTTGCGGCACAACACCCGTACTACTACTCGTGTGGGAAAAAAATGCCCACAAAAGCTTTACGACTACCTGGTACCGATTAATATTATTACGAATATACTGCTTGTTGTATGTGCTTCGTCGGAAAAGTGCGCATGTCGTACGATAAAAAAACAATTACTGGCTGCTAGTATGTAAACTAAAACTATCCTACAAGATACCTTTATCTGGAACGTCGCCCGGCTTCAAAATCATTCATACTACTCGTACTACACCCTGTACTACTACTGGGGGGGAAGATAAGCGGGAAGTTCAGTTTGCATTATTTACTTGGATTTTGAAATATATATGTCGTACCTCGTACCAGGTATTTATTGGTTTTCCGATTCGGGAATGCAATCATGTAGGTAGCTGCTGTTTTTGTTGACACTCACTCGTGTTGGGTGCGGGAAAGATGTGGAGGCAAGAAAACTGCAGTATATATATACTGTATGTAGATGAAAAAATAGGTGTGAAGAGTGTGTGGGGGTGGGGGTGCTGGTAATCTCGGTCGATTAGCCTCTTCGTGTCTGGCACGCTGCACCGACTGTCCATTTAGACCCCGGTACAGATTTGCTCGCTTTGACAACAAACCACAGAATGATACGCGTACCACATAGTTCTCTTTTTGCGGGTTGTGTCCTCCGTCCGTGTGATTTGGGCACGCTCACATTGAGTGGGCAAAACCAAGGATAAAGCCGGCACGCTCTACGTACCATTTTGCAAGCTGTTGTAGCCCTTTTCGACTAACAACAGGTGTATTCGCCCGCGAACACAATGGTTTGACCCCGATAAAGCCGACACATTATTTGTTTGTTTTCGAGCGTGTTTTTGCATGCTGATCGTGTTTTTCGTGTTTTTGACGGATTGACCCGCATGAGGCCCTTGTTTCAAGCAAATAGAATAAAATCTTCGAGGATCTTGCTTTAATTTTTTATTTTTCGATTCATAGTTGCAACCTAACCAAAGCAATTAATTACATAAATACCAGGTAGGTACTACTGCGTTTTTTATGTATCAAGCAGAGCAGAAGAGGCCAAGAACATGATGTACGATTATCATACAGTAGTGAGACTCACGCCATCAAACACGGACGTACGTATACTCATGTGCTGGTACGTCAAGATCTGCTGCAACATTTACCGGGAGTATTTCAAACATTTCTCAGTGAGTGTCTTGGTGTGCCTGTCACGTTCAAAACTAACTAACTGTTGAGCCGTGTGGGCTTTTCTTAGAGGCGAGGCGAGGGAGACATTCTGCGATATACAGATATCGGCAGACAGACGTGCTTCCCGTATACATCACCGCGGTATGGACCACAGGCAAACCGCAACCTACTGGTGGTTGTTGGGGGGTGGGGCGTCCTGCTCCCGCCGTGCTATCGTATTGCTGTCCTGGCATACAACTCTGTTCCGTAATATAGTAACCGTCTTTTACAATGAATGAGGCGCGCGAGCGCGAAGCGCGAGCCTTTTGTTCTTGGTTTTCCAAGGAGGAAGAAAAGCAGACGTGCAGTCTGAGAGCCAAACCCCGCCTGCTGGGGTGCCGTCTGTGCCGGTGCCGACTGGTCTCTCTCCACACTCCCACCAACTCCAACTGCGACTTCACAAAAAAAAAGACAAGCAAACTGAGAACAGCGCTCGAATGCATTTCATCGAGGGCAACAACAACAATAATAATAGTAATAAGTTGACACATTTCAAGAGGGTAGTAGTGGTGCGATGTGCGATGATGCCATGAGATAGATGCGGATAAATGCTGCGAATGACAGCTGCGAAGTATTCAAGTATAACAGCACGCCTGTGCCTGCAAGAGGCAGCGAATAAAAAGAGGGTTCTCGTAATAATGAAGCAAAACCCTGTGTCATACGAGGAGCCTTTTTTTTGCTGAACCACTTACGACGTATTAGGATTTCGGCAGCGCGATGCTTGTCGATGCTGCCAATCGTGCATAAATGTGGGACTTGTAAAGTGCAATACACAACAAATACAGCGCGCTAAAGTCGTCTGCATATATAGGGACGAACGTAGGACCACAGGTTTTAGCTCAACTACGTATTCACTACTGGTATATTATTTTAGAGAGAATCTATCTGGGTTTTGCTTTCACCAGCAGCAGCGTCTTCATATATTTACACCTGGACCAGCCACCGTCGTAGTACATCAACCTTCCTTCCGTAGCCGACTGATCATCCGAATCATAGTCACGTTGTTACTACAGCAGTAGTACTACTGCTGCTACTACGTACCTGGTAGTATTACTACTACCTGTTAAGATAAAGATTGGGATACTTCGTATCCCTGGACAGGTTTGTCTATTAAGTCGGTACTCGTTGGTACTCACGTGAGTTGTTTGCTTAGAGATAACAGAAGAGCAGCTTTATTCCATTTGTGCATGCGGAGACTGAGAGCCAATCTCGTGCCTCGCTGGGAAAACCCCTGGTTTTTTCCCATCTAAGATACGCCCTTTAAGTACTACAATACGATCCCAATACCTGAACCCAGATAATTACCGGTCTTTCAGCGTGTCATGCAAAGCATTACCATGACACTAGCCTACTCTGATGAACCGTATATTATGCAGAAGTAGGGGAAATTCGTGGGGTCACCGGTTCCACGCCCTAGAACATGAGTCGAAGATGCGGCACCTCAAAACCCGCTCCCACACCTCTGAACGGCAAGGTAACGAAGCCGGCAAGGCACGTCAAACAAGAGAACGAAATGAAGGCCTAGCCTTAAAGGGCAGGAATAAATAGTTAACGAAAGTCATCGCCATGCCACCCGCCACGTGGGTGGGGCGAGAAAGTGTATACGGAAAAGCGAAATGTGAACACAAAAAACAAGAGGATCCTGTTCCTCAGTAGGTGTCGTCAATGTTATCCTGATCGCCCCCAGCTCCCGAGCGGGGGGGGGTTGGTAGGACGAGAAGAAAAATAACACGGAATACGCCAAGAACCACCCGAACCCAGTCCACAACTCTGGAAACATGCCCTATGCCACAAAATGAGTGGCCCGAATACCTAGACCATCCCCGACACTGAGCGGGGGGGTAGGCAGGACAAAATACGCAAAAACCATCCCCAACCCAGCCCAAGAAAACACAAACCAAACCAGGAACACACCGGGCAGAAAAGCCCCGACCCGAAAACTCGGAAAACGTCAAGAAGTATAAAAACACCCTCAAGACCAGGAAAACGGCGAGAAAAAAAAAAATCGAGTGCAGCCGAAAGAGTCCTGCCGACGACGTCACTTCTTAAGATCAAGATCGGGACACTTCGTATCCCCGGACAGGTTTGTCTATTAAGTCGGTATTCGTTGGTACTCACGTGTGTTGTTTGCTTAGAGATAGAAGGAGAACAGTTTTATTCCTTTCGTGCCCGCGGAGACTGAGAGCCAATCTCGTGCCTCGCTGGGGAAACCCCTGGTTTTTCATCTAAGATACGCCTCTGTTATGAGGCTTAGATTGGGTGGGCGATTGGTTAACCTTTTACCATTAGCCCAACGGACTAAGACCTTCACAAATGGCGTCGACGGCAGGGCATGAGTCGTTGGTCATGAGTTCGAATCTCACGTCCAACATGAAATCGCTTTTTAAAGAAAACAGAGTTTCCTCATGTCAAGAATCTGAAAAATGCTTCTGGATCCTCAGAAATTGGAACCGCGTGTGGTGGCGCATCGACCTGTAAAATCCGGTCCGTTCCAGGGGGAGAGAGTTATGAGGCTTAGATTGGGTGGACGATTGATTAACCATTTTCCTTTAGCCCAACGGACTAAGACCTCCTCTCCTCCCAAGTGCTGCAAATACGATCCCAATACCTGAACCCTGGTAACTACCAGGCTTTCAGCGTCATTCAAAGCAGTACCATAACATACCACTACACCACTACCACTACTACTACTATCTATCACTACTATTATTAATAACCCTATTAATACCACTACCTTACTACTACTAATCCTATTAATATCCACAATTAATTGTTATAGAGAGAATTATTATTATTTCTCTTGCCATCCGACAATGTGCAGCATGATCTTCAGCATTAATCACTCATACATTTTCCGAAAGAAGAAGACCTCGGAAACAAAAGGAAACCCACACACATAGTCTACCTCCCTTCTGTGCCAACTTTCGGCTTGTCTACTCCATTTTCTGTCCTTGCTCCTTCCTTCTCATTACGTTCTATTCTTAAATCCTACGCTGCATCCAAGCTCCATCCCCACGCCGTCGGTGTGGGTCTGTCGCCCCCCCCCCCCCCCTGTTCCTTCTTCTTTCTTTGCGGTCCCTAAGCTGGAGCTTGAACCGCGACACCCTCCTCGAAATGGTGACCTGGGTGGTCACCGAGACGATTTGGAGCAGGCGTGAATTATTATTATTATTATTATTATTATTATTATTATTATTATTATTATTGCTATTATTATGCTTGCCATCCGATAATGTGTAGTGTTGTTCTAAAAAAAGACTAACGGAAAGTGAAGAACTCTCCACAACAAAAGCGCGGCAGTATATCATACGACAAATCGAAACAGATGTGACGCTCATAAAGACTACTACAACCAACATCCCTCCATGTCATCCACCAAAAAACGACCACCCCCCTCCTTAAGCACCCCCGAAGAAGCATCTACCAAAAACCCGCTGCCCATCAAAATGGCTGGTTTATTTCTGCTACGCGCATGTTTCAACGTGCAGAAGGTCGTGCGGTGTTGCTGGTCTGCACTGCTATCGGTAGTGTCTAGGAGAGACTCTCTGCCGTCTCGCTCTCCCTGCGGCTCTTCCTCCTTATTCTCCAACCCTTCCCCCCACATACCTCTACAGATACTTCTCGCACCCCTAACCCTGCCACCTCCGACCGCAAGGGGCCAGTCCTCCTTCCTAAGCACCCCCGAAGACGCATCTACCAAACACCCGCTATCCATCGAAATGGCTGGTTTAATACTGCTACACGCATGTTTCAACGCGCAGAATTGTTATTATGCTCGCCATCGGGCGATGTTCTGAGTTGATTCACCAGCAGCGTCATCATACTATGGTACACTAGACCGGCTACCGTAGAACATCAACCTCCTTCGGTAGCCACTAATCGTTCGAATCCTATAGTCGTCACGTTACTGCTACTTCGTAGTACACCAACCTCCCTTCGGTAATCGGCTGATCGTCCTAATCAGTTACTACAGCAGTAAGTAGTAGTACTACACCGCTGCTACTATACTGCTTGTACTACTTAAAGTACTACCACTACTACTCTACTCTACTACTACTAGACTACTACATACTATTAATACTACTAGTACTACTACTACTACTACGATTACTACTACTACTATTACTATTAATACTACTATTACTATTACTACTACTACTACTACTACTACTGTTACTACTACTACTACTACTACTACTACTACTACTACTACTACTTCTACTACTACTACTACTACTACTACTATAGTACTACTACTAAAACTAACTATACTACAACTACTTGTTGTTTGTTGTTGTTGTTCTCACATTAACACTCTCTGACGAAGGAGTCCGTGGTCACACAAAGGTGCTGGAGCCCTAGGAAGATCCGAAAAACCACAAAAAATCGAAATTCGGCTGCCTCAAAATACACGAGACGAAGAAAGCGCACACAAGATAAAACCAATGTGTAAACTGAACTAACATGGCCGCGGGTATATCCTCTCAACTAGAACATAACAGAGTATCCCCGTTCCCACCACTAACCAAGTTGTGGCTGCTGACTACAGCGGATGCTATCTGGGATGCTGCCTGCACCGTACGAAACGCACGGTAGTCGTGAACACGAAAGAGGAACACACCTGCCTGCTATCTGGAGTGCTGTCAGAGTGAAGACTCGCGGATATGCAGTGAAAAAAGAGCAATCGAACCTTCTTACCACACGAATATCAACCATCGCCACATCTCTTCCTGGGCTATCTGACACGAAAAAGGTGCAGCACAGCAGCTATGATACCACGTCCCTGATAATAGCGTGGGTTATTCCCCATGACGGGTATACAACTCGTTAAACTACACAAAGACCAGTGACATTAATAACAAGTAGATACTATATTCTGCCTCGTGAAAAACAATACCAGGACAAAACAAACTATGACTGCTTCTCTCCTGATGATAGTATGCGCGCAGGTCATGGGTCTCCGTGCACCGTCTTCCTGCCGCTCTTCATGGCCGCCTCCTTTCCTTGGCTCGATCCTCCCGCTCCTTCGCACGTGATCTCGTTGTCATTTCCTTCCAGTCGGTTCCCTTTCTCCGCCATCCTGAAAAACAAAATGCTCCTCGCACTTGCGGTTCTGATCTGAGAAATAAAAAATTCTCGCGCAGGGGGAGGTCAATCCGTCTCTTCCCCGCACGTCGACGCTCAGTCTCCCTCCTCCTCCGTCGTCGAATCCAGCCTCCTACCGGCGCAATAAACTGTGCCGTAGTGTGGCCTGTGGTGGCGCCTGCCTCCGCGCACGGACACCCCGATTGAACATTGCTGCTCTGCCGCAGCTGCCTAACAAAAGACGCGCGAATCGCAGGTCTCCGTGCCTGACGCACCACATACGACCCAACTCTACTGCCGCCTGAGGCTCGCGGCCACAGGCAGCAGCAAGAAGGTATCACTCCTTGAGGGTGAGTCCGGCCTTACACCCGCCAGAAAGACCTACCCCACTCGCTATAAGCCTGATAGGGCATGCCTCGTGGCATTCCTTGCCGAGGCAGCGAGGGGGACGGTACTAGACGACGACGACTACGACCACTACTATAATACTACTACTACTACTACTACTACTACTACTACTACTACTACTACTATAATACTATACTATTAATAGTTGATACTATTAATAATGTTAATACCTACTACGACTACTGCCGTTAGTGCGGTAATAATAATGCTCCTTTTGTATGTGCGCTATTCATACGTTCATCATCATGCTGTCATGATTGACGGGGGTAACTACTACAGCAGTAGTAATACTTAGGAACAAAAGGGCATCGCTTCTCGTAGCTCGTAGTAAGCGTTTCAGCCATATGTCTGGAGCCCACTTTTTCGGGGCACCTACTGTAACCTTTAATGCATCTAGCGCGGGCTGCTATTGTTGCTGGTGTTGCTACTATTAATACTAACGGTTTGCGTGTCAGTTTTTATGTCTTTTTTAGTTGTCAATCCTACCATATCACCCCGCTCCAATATGGCCTCCCTGCGAGGCTTTGGAAACCCCCAAACGTGATGGTGGGTCCAAAACACACCGAGGCTCCGCGGACTCCAGCGGCGCGCAAGAGCTTTTCCGTGCGCTTTACCGCGGGTCAAATTGTCTACGATGAGGTACGTCACCTATGCTCAAACACACGCTAGTCAAGGAAACGCATCGATGATGCTCTGGACCACGCGCGCGGAACGAGCGAGAGAGAGAGAATGTGTTCTTCTGCTATTTCGACAGGCGAAACGAGGGTCTAATAACGTGCTTGCTTGATCACGTACCACTGCTGCAGCTGCTGCCAACAAATACACGGTCACGTTGCTTCGATTTCACGGACACGACTCCGTGGCTGGCGTTGGCGTAGCATCTCTGGGATGGGTGTCGTGACAGCTGTGCAGCATTGTCGGCTTGTACTTTTGTGTTTTCTGCTTCGGGGAACGAGAAACTATCAAGAAGTAAAACGTAAACCTGTCCTTCCCCTACTACTACTGGTGTACCTTCCCATGATTTTTCGCGAAACCGATTATGTTGGACTGGTTTCCCCAGTATGCCTATAACATACGAGTAAATCTTGCGAATCCTGACCTCAGCCATAGGCCAATCCGATCTCTGCTGGTATAAAATATGCACGTAAAGTTTGCGCCCTTCAATGCCAAGGCTAAGGTTTTCGAATGTGCCTTGGTCGTTTTTATACGTAGGGTTGGAGTCCACGACCCCGAAGCTAAATCCTTGTGTTTGCGTACGTACGTGCCGAGGGAGCACCGACCGTTTTAAACCGCCTGTTTTTGAGTTTGGAGCAAGTGATCAACGAGTTCCTGGCGCTCCTGCTGCTGCTCCTGCTGCTGCTGCTGCTGCTCCTGCTGCTGCTGCTGCTGCTGCTGCTGCTGCTGCTGCTGCTGCTGCTGCTGCTGCTGCTGCTGCTGCTGCTGTTGCTGCTGCTGCTGTGACTCGGCGTGCGAACATCACCTACCCACGAAACAGGTTTCTTCATCTGATGCGGCCTATCATGTGCGTGCTGCCGGAGGTTTCGGCGCCTGATCGCAAGGTGAGAAAGGGTACATACCGACACACAGTAGTCGTATGATACATGTATTTAACCCTTTTAGAACTCCAGTCCCGTTTTGGGGACACACCACTCAAATTCCAAGTCATTTGTCCCCAATTGTCCCCAAAACGAGACTGCGGTCCTAAAAGGGTTAATAGTGCAGGACACCTACAGCAGTTTATCTCGTAGTAGAAACAGGCAATCTGATCCAGGCTGGATTTCTTATTTTAAAAAGGGTGCGTTCTACACTAACTTCAGTACAACGGCTCCCGAATTTCTATTTTCCTGCAAATCTCAGCCTGCCTCTCTTATCGCTCGTTTTCTTTTTATCAATAGGTGTCACGTATTTCTGTAGTAGACCGTCCCTCCTGTGCCTGACATAGTACTAAAGGCTGCACAGCATTGCTTTTTGAGCTGACACAATTCTCCCCAAGCGGCCGAGAAAGCTTGCTTTGGATACGTACGTACTGTAGTTAGTTTCTAAAGATTTGCAGATTTTTTTTTAAGACCTTCCCTCTCTGCGCCTGATGATGATGTTGACGATGGTGTCCCCACATGAGCTTATTTCCCTGAAACCCTGCCTGTGGTCGCTACACAGGCTGAAAGAAAAAAATTGCATCTCGAAGGGAGAAAACCAACAAGTACGACGTAGGGCGCGCGGCAGTATCAGTTCTTGAATCTGGTATTACACGGTATCAAACAGACTGAGCTGTCAAGCTCTCCCGAGAGGCAGGGAAAGCCAATGCTTGCTCTGCATACCGTATTTTCCTAATTTTCGTCGACTGTAGAGTTTTTCATGACGATTAGGGTCGCGATCTTAACGAGTGACGAAATACCGAAATTTCGGGAAAATACTGAAAAAAAACTAAAAAACAGCCCTCGTTAAGATCGACCCTTACAGGGATGATGATATTATCACATTATCCTCCTTCCCTGAATTCCTGCCTATGGTCACAAAATAGGCTGTAGCATTTTGTAACCTTGTGGCGTGTACTGGGTTACACCAAGTACATCGAAACAACTCCTCCATTGCTGGGCGATCGAGATTTTCGTCAAACCCATAGTTCCAAGCTGCGTGTGCTGCTTACAGCAGTATTTCGGGGGACCATAGTAAATAGGACCAAATATTGTTAGTAAACATCGCGAAATATGTACCGGTAGTTTTTTTTTTGTGTGTACCGTAGATCCTATTTAATATGGTCCCCCGTAATAGTACTGTAGTGGCCCCTCCATACTGCCGGTTGAGTAATGCCGGTTGCCCCCTGTACTTGGTGTAGTGCCTGTGGAATCGCTTGGCACGGATGGGAGTGTGGTAGTGTGCGGAGTATATAGTGCCGTTTTGCCGCTATATATAGTGCGGGTATTGTTGGCTGCCGCATATATACCGGCACTATACTGCCGCAGATAAACCATTTTCTGCCGTACCGGGTACGTACTTCGATCAAAGCGTTCGGCCTCATCAAAGATATAGGTCGGAGACTCCCCTGGGTCGGTATTTAATATGTAGTGTGCCTGGGTCAACAGGCCGGCTTTTCACAATAAGACGGGTTGTGTACGTCGCGAAATAAAGCGTACGAACCGCCGTCAACCGTTTGAGGGCGAGAAACAAATGAACGGAGCGCCCCCCTCCCGCACACTCGAGGGCTCGTGAGATTCACACGGCCCCTGCCACGAGCTTGCCACGCTTGCCTTGAGTCGTGGCTGGTCGTTCTTGTCGTGGCTGGGTTTGGGTCCGTTTGCTCGTTCGTTCCCTGCGGTGTGCAGATGGCAAATGCTGCAGAGGTCGTAGCTCTCGAGCTTGGGGCTTGAATCCGTGTGCTGCGATTTTTCTTGCTTCTACGAATTACTCGCTCGTTTTACCGGCAGTCTCCAACTCCACGTTATACCTGGTACGTGCCAGGGGTTTATATAGGCGGGAGGCGGCTGTTGCGCTCTACGCGAGCGATTTGGCAGAATTACGCCCGGCTACCGCTTTCGTATGAAGAATATTCCCTGAAAACGATTCGAATTGAAGCGAATCGTGCAGCGGAAATGTTCTGTTTTTGGTCGATAGGCTCTTCGTTGCTCTGGCGGTGCTTTGTCGCTTGAATATGTTACCTGGCATACATGCAGCAGCACCACTGGATCAGTCGTTCCGTCTGTGGTTGTCGTTGGAGCTGTCGAATGCTCGTTTGCGCGCTGGCGTACCGGCGTGCAGCAGCACTGTACCGCATGACCGGTCTGTCTGCTGAGTGGCCGCTGTCGAGATTAACCGTGGTGGTAGTGGTCAGCGCTATGAAGCATGGGGCCGTGTTCTTCACCTGTCGTCTACTGCGATAAACATCCGCCCTCTCTTTGCCGGTAGTTTGTTCCCTTACACACACCAGGTAGTTGCAATTCTAAAAAAGGGTTGACCGGCATCCGTACCGCGTTTCTCGCCCACCGTTCCCTGAACACGCACAACGCACCGCCTCTGGAACTCCAATGAAACCCCCAACCGCAGATCGACTTTCGGACTAGGATGGGTTGGACGGTGGGCATGCTTTTGCTGTTCGTGTGGGGCAGCCAAGTGAAGCTGTACGGCGTTCCCACGGGCTTGGCGGCTTCCACACCGTCGGACATCATGCGCGTGGTTATGGCCTCGAGCCACGGCACCATCATGGACTTGGGTAAGGAGTGCGGGAACAGACACGCTCTAAAGGGAGAGGACGTATACCCGGTACTTCGCACTATTACGGGGGCCATAGTTAATAGGACCTATGGTGTGCATAAAAACCTATATGTTTAACCATTTTTACTAACAATATTTGGTCCTACTAACTATGGTCCCCCTGAATGGTGTGTCGGTTGACGTTCCGTCCACGCGTAGTTTTGGCCTTGTGGAGTCCTCGTCAGACTTGACTCCGCTGAAACGGCAGCCACGTTTTTGGGGACGAAAACAACCTGAAATTGTTGTGGTATGGTTTTCTGCAGTGGTCGGTAGTTGTTGTGCAGGGAGTTCCTCGGGGGGCTGATGGGTGTCCGTCAAGGGGCGAGAGTGCCGTCAACCATCGCATCGTCTTTGCAAGGGGAGGGGAGGGCGCGTTTTGAGCAATCCGTTGCGGGTTGATCGTTTCACACGTCCGACAGATATATCATCTACAGATAAATCATCTACATATAGATAATCATCTACAGATAATCATCTACATACAGATATTCATCTACAGATGTACCATCTACAGAGAGATCAGCCAGATCCTAACCTGCCGCTATGAGATGCTTTGCAGGACCTGTTTGGTGCAGATCCAACGCAGGAAGCATGTCCCACGGTAGATCATGCAGAGTATTCGGCTCCCCCACCCCCAGAAACATGGAGGTAGATCATCCAGATCAGGAATAGATGATCTATCTGCCCTGAAATATGTAGATCATGAAGGGTGGGAATTGATGTTTTGTCCGAGCTGTGGAGCTTCATTTCACCGCTCGAAACTTGATTTTTGTATCTGTGATGGGAGTAGGAGAAGTCGTATGTCCCGTCACGCGATGTAAATGTGGTATGGTGCGGTGTGGTTGGTAGTCTACGAAGTATATAGCGTGCGATGTGATGTTGGTGTGATGTCATGTGGTGGGCAACTTTGATGTTTTCGGCATGTCTCGGAGTCGGAAGTGGGGGGCTAGCAGACAACACTTCTCGTCGGACATGACACCTTATAGAGTTACGAGTGTTTTACTGGTTGTTGTTTGGGATTTTTTCAAGGTGTGAATTACGGCGGCCGTGTCACCGCCGTCTCCTGACATGTTTCTTTGGGAGCGACCGGACGGCTGTCACCTAGGGGAGGGGGGGGGGGGGGTTGTGCAGCAGTTGCCCTGCTCTGAGGTACGCATGTGCAGTAATGGCTCCTGTGTTGGTGCCGGTATGTATGCGCCGGCCGAAAACGCCGGCACTATATGTAGCGGCACCCGGCACTAACTACTCCGCACACTATTACTAACACACTCTGGTGAATCTCATATGTATGCTCCAAGCGATTCCAAAGGCACTATAGAGGGACCACTGCTACTGCTGCATAGAGCTTTCGATGGAGATGGAGGCCGCCACCAGTGCGATGGGTGCGCTCCAGTTTTGTCCCTGGATGGTTCAGGGGACTCGTGGCTAGGCTAGCAATAGTAGCGCATCACAGAATACCGGTCTTGATTTTGTGCAATACATACATGTGTACCTACTTGCTATAGCATTTTTTTATTTTATTTTTTCTCAGCCTGGACGCGATGGCCCCGGCTGGGACATCCGGGTGTTCTTCATCTGATCACAGCGGCGACGCGCCGTGTGTGGTGCCGGTCGATTTTCGGGGAGAGGTGAAATCAAAACTAGCCGCGTTGACTCCCTCCGCGACTCTGGCGAAACGGACTAGGTCTGAAACGACCTATAGACCGTAGTCCAGGATCGACAAAGTGGTTGGCGTGTATTTTACATGTACCTCCTACAAACCCTCCCTTACCCCCCGATCGCCTGAGAAAATTATTGGAAAATTACGTTGTAGTGGGGAGTTGGTGTGGACTATCAACCATTTTTTAGAGCGAAGGTATCCCTACGTATAAACCCCAATCGCCTCCTCTGAGAAAATCGTCGGAAATTGAAGATGTACTCGTAGTGAGGATTTTTTTGGTGTGAACTACCTACCGTGGGTACAGTAGGTCAGAGGCGTAGACACCCGCTGGACCGGACGGAAACAGACGGCGAGCGAAACCGATCAGCGCCGCTGCCCCCTCAACGAAGAAAAAAACTGCTGTGTGTTCCGATTTTTTGGGGTTTGGCGTACGTACAAGTCAAGGGTGCTCGTCAAATGGAAAAAAAAAAAAACGATGTGCACTCAATCCCGAGGACGAGAGATGAATGAAAAAAACGAGTGCGGTGGGATATCTGCACGAAACTTACGAAAGTGGATTTTTTTTTTTTTCATGGTTGGATTGTTCTCGGTTCTAGTGTACCCCCCCCCCCCCCCTGTTCCGTCTCGAAAGGGATGCGTGCGTGGTCAATGGTCAAATGACTAAGGCAAGCAACAAATGAGTACGCCCCCCCCCCCCCCCCCCCCCCTGTCTGGGTTGTACAGTAGTACGTATCCGTATAATGCGTTCCCATCATCCGGCCCCGGTTGCTTTTGCTTCCTCGAACTGAAAGAAAATGTGCTCTTGGAATGTCTCATCGTGTTTTTGGTTCCCGTTTTGTCTCCCCCCGCTTCCGTAGATGGTGGCCGCAGGCGGCGAAACAGGAAGGGGATAAAAATAGCAAAAAGTTTGTATGTAATATGGTACTTCGAAGTATGGAAACAACGTCATGAGCGCCCCAACTGTTGGAGGAGTCTCCATCAGGAGTAGGAATGGTGCTCCGTCTCGAAAGGGATGCGTGGTCGAAGGTCAAATGACTAAGGCAAGCAAACAAATGAGGACGCCCTCCCCCCCAGGGATACGAGGGTCTATGGCAATACGGCTACGGCCTTGCATGACATCGAGTACCCCCCCCGCCTACCGCCTACCGCTACCTGGTTTGTATGTATCTTGCTGCCTCTTCCCGCCGCAGGCATTGCCCCATGACATCGAGTACCCCCCCCCCCCCCCGCCTACCGCCTACCTGGTTTGTACCTATCTTGCTGCCTCTTCCCGCCGCAGGCATTGCCCCTATCGTGACCGCTTCCATGGCGATGCAGCTCATGGCGGGGGCGAAGGCGATCGACGTGAATCAGGGCATGAAAGAGGACCGGGCGCTTTTTTGTGGAGCGCAGAAGGTACGTCGTACGCGGTCAGGACCAGAGCTACTATGGTAGCCTTACAGGCCGCAAGCCTCCTCGGGACGGTCGCGGACGCGCGATGGGGATGTTGTTTTGGGGAGAAGGACTGAAAGCGTAGCTTGCCCGTTGATGTAAGCCACGAGTCCCACCACGATTTTTTTCACCTGCGTTGGTTTGCCGCCATCTCGGGTTTGTCTTATGGAGACTCGAGATCGTACCTTTTTCGCACCTTGTTCTTCACCCCGAGTCGTCCCCTGCCCCCCCCCCCCCCCCCCCCGCCTCCGTCCCCTCATTTGTAGGAATGCGAGGGTCCCGTATGGTCATACGACTACGGCCATGCATGATGTCGAGTACCCCCCCCCCCCCCCCCCCACGGCGCTTCGCGCTTGGTGCTATTAATAGCAATGTCTGCCTGGTCGGTGAAAACCCGACGTGCTCTATCCCTGCATTGTAGGGATGCGAGGGTCTATGGTCGTACGACTACGGCCATGCATAATGATGAGTACCCCCCCGTAACGCCTTGCATGCATGCTTATGCACCATCCTCGTGGCATGTCCTGTCCAGTCTCCAGAGCCTCTTTTTTCTCACTTTTGTCGTTCGCCTCACCCCCCCCCCCCCCCCCACCCCCCCATTCCTCCTGCTCTCCCCCCCTCCCCTCCCCCCCCCCCTCCCGGTAACGCCTCCCTTGCACATGCACACCGCACCCCGCCCGTAGCTGTTCGGGATACTCCTGACCCTCGCCGAGGCGATTGCCTTCGTGGTGTCGGGGATGTACGGGCCCCTGTCCGCCCTGGGGGCGGGAAACGCCATCCTGATCGTGTGTCAGCTGTTCCTGATGGGCGTTTCGCTGATCCTCATGGACCAGGTCCTCCAGAAAGGGTGAGATAAGTTATTGGTGTGTGTTAGGGGGGGAGGGGGGGGGGCGTACTCATTCGTTGGTTGCCTTGGTCATTTGACCATTGACCACGCATCCCTTTCGAGACGGCGTGTTTGGGGGGGGGGGGGGGGGGGGGGGAGGTCCAGCGTCAAAACACAGACAGTGGGGTGGTGATGGTGGTGGTGATTGATAGGGAGGGGGGAGGAGAGTGGGGGGGGGGGGGGGGGGGGGTAGGAGGAAGGGGAGGAGGAGGTGTGGAGGGGTGCCGAGGATGAGAGAGAGGAAGGTGAGGATTTAGGAGGGGAACGGCTGCTGGCAGGCAAAGCTTTGCTGCTGTGTTTCCCCTCGCGCTGCTCTCTCTCGAGCTCCCGTGAGCGCGCGGAAGGCGTTCCTATCTGCAGGCGTTTTCGTCCGCAGCGGGGAACCCAACACAACCATCGCCGCAACACGAGGCGCGGGCAAGCCGGGTCGCAGCGAGGGGTTGAAAGAGACAGCGAGAGCATTCATGTACCATGAAGACGCGCTTGCCATTGTCTCTTTGGCTTCGAGTTCGGGTTGGGGGGGGGGGGGGGGGGGGCGATCGCTTCGTGCTCTTTCTGGCACTTTTTTTTCGGCCCTTTTTATCTATAAGGGCGATCGGCTAAAAAAACGTTCAGTTTATTGAGTTTGCGTCGGTGACTGACGCTTTCTGTCCTTTCTTGAAAAAAAGACCATATACACTAGCGCACATCCAGGTATTTGCCGTGATCCACGCCCCGTTTTTACCTCTTTTCCAGACTCGCTGTGTCCTCCGCTGTATACAAATAGAGTTGCTGTGGCCTAAACCCGTCGCCATGTTGAAATGGAAACCCCCTGGCGCGTTCTCCCCCCCCCCCCCCCCCCTCCAAAGGTGGGGGATAGGGTCTGGCGTGTCGCTGTTCATGTGCGCGAACATCTGCTCCACCGTGTGGTGGAAGACGTTCAGCTGGGCATCCGTCACGACCGCTCGGGGGGTGGAGAAGGAAGGAGCTTTCTTCGCTTTTTTCCACCTGCTCATCACCAGGCCTGACAAGGTCAGCGATTTTTTTTTTCATCGTGGATGTATATATATATCATAGAACATTCATCGTGGATGTATCATACAACAACTAAAACGATGATACTAGCGGAAAGCGCGAGAGCGTGAGTCAGCGACACTCGATGTAAATCGACGAGCAGTGGGAGCGCTGAACCCCGTGCGCGATAAATATGGAGGCACGTAACGGGGGGAGACGGGACGACACCTCTGACCTTCTCAAGAAGCTGGAAAGCACGAGTGATGCTCCAAAAGTAAAGAAGAAAAAAAAAAACATACGTGGCGGCACATTTATATATACTACACTACACAACTTTGTATTACTCTGTAGTAGCGTTGGTGCCCCGGTTTAAGAGCGCCCCGTGGCGTGCCTGACGTTGCGCCCTTGTTTACATGTTTATCTTGTCTTGGAGTGGGTAGTATGCCGTAGATGTGACAGGTAAGATATTAATAGACGCATGCATCGGTCGGTGTTCACGGTCTCGCCCCGTTGTGGTGAAGGTTTTAGCTCCGAATTTCGTCTTAAGGGGGGTGTGTTATCTTCTGTCACCCGTGTGATAAGGTGCGTTCTCGTATCACCCGTGTGTGTGTTATCTTATCACCCGTGTGTTTTCTTATCACCCGTGTGTTATATTATCACCCGTGTGTTTTCTTATCACCCGTGTGTTATATTATCACCCTTGTGTGAGCTCATCACCCGTGTGGTATCGTATCACCCGTGTGTTATATTATCACCCGTGTGTTAGCTCATCACCCGTTTGTTATTTCATCACCCGTGTGTTAGCTCATCACCTGTGTGTTATCTTATCACCCGTGTGTTAGCTCATCACCCGTGTGTTATCCTATTACCCGTGTGTTAGCTCATCACCCGTGTGTTATACTATCACCCGTGTGTTATATTATCACCCGGTGTGTTACATTATCACCCCAGTGTGTTATCTTACTATCACCAGTGTGTTATCTTATTACCCGTGTGTTATCTTATGACCCGTGTTTTATCTTATCACCCTTGTATACGGTAGTAGCGGCACACTACAGGACAAGCTCCATACATATTGATACAGTGGGCGCCCCGGTTTTAGAGCGCCCCCTGACCAAGCATGAATAAGCGCCTTTTAGAGCGCCCCCTGGCCTAACCCTGAATAAGCGCCTCCTAACAACACTAACACTACGTGTTGCTCGTGTCTGTAGTGGCCAGTAAGTACTAGTAGAACCAGCACCAGGTAAACCTGGTACCCATTTACACTACCTGGTACCTTTTAGTCTGGGGCGGGATGTACCGGTTTGACCGTTCCAGAGTCCCGAATTCTGCTATCTACAGTGTCGGCCTGCCTTTAGCCGATATGTATATACTCACTCCTGCTGTATTGCGGGGGACCATATTAAGTATGACCTACGGTACACACAAAAACCTATGTATTCCCCCATTTTCACTCACATTATTTGGTCCTGTTTAACCCCTTTAGAACCGCAGTCCCGTTTGGGGACAAAACTACTTGAAATTTGAGTGGTTTGTCCCCAGAACGGGACTACGGTTCTAAAAGGGTTAATATGGTCCCCCGTAATATGAATAGTACTCTCTTAAGGGGACGGAGGACCACTCAGGAGTGCGTTATCAAGCAGGCACGCGTAGGCGTTTCGGCAGCATATTCATCCACGGCTTGGGGATACCGTAAGGGGCTTTGCAAGATCTGCGCTCGTATTTATTCGAAAAGTTTCGGGGAAAAAAAAAAGTTGCGAACAACACAAGAATCCAGAGCTTTCAGACATATTACGGGGGACCATAGTTAACAGGACCTATGGTATACATAAAAACCTATATATTTAACCATTTTTACTAACAATATTTGGTCCTATTAACTATGCCCCCCCCCGTAATAGTATATATAGACGTTTTTTAGCCCTTTGTGGGGCCCATTGTCTTACTGGCTATCGTGGGAATGCAGTTTTTTGTTCCGCAGCACCTTCGGCTACGACTCCTCAAGAGAGGTGTCATCCGCCGAGTCACCTCGCGGTAGGGGTTGCACTTTTTGGGCCAAAGGTTCTGACCGACTGAGTTCCCCCGAGTGAGGAACCAGCAGTTGGGATGACAAATTTTACTCGTACTGGTATGTTCGTTTTAGGACTACATAGCGCATACGTACAAGTGCCGGTCGGGTGGCGCGAACAAATTTCTCCCCCAAGTATTGTATTGGGTGAGATATTGGAACACCTAATGTAAGGCGCTCAGGAACTTCTGGTGCACCCCTACCGTGGGATTGTTCCGGGCCCGGAGAACGGCAATCTCTTGCCGGAGTTCATTGCTCCATCGGTGATGGAGGCATTCTTCTATGCTCCCCCGCGCGGGTGAAATGAAACATTTTAGCGATTTTTTGGGTTTTTTTTTTTGTTGTTGTGCCACTTGCTTCCTCGCAATTTTTGTGTACACGAAAAACACACCTCGTGAGTAGTTGGTGGCTGCCTACGACCGCTGTCTGGCGCACCCGACGCCCTCACGCATCCCATCAGCAGCATCCCTCGATCTCGCGGGCCGTAGTTTTTCCTGTGAGAGGGGCTGTAGCTAGCTGTCGACAAGTGAAGCGCAATTTTTCCGTCGCGGTATTGCTGGGCTTTTTTTTTTTTTTTTTTCTCTTTTTGTGCACTCCTATTTTCGGCCAGTTTCGACCGCTGCAGCACCTCGAAGTCGAGGTGTAGGCCTCTGTTGAGAAGCTGAGCAAGGGTAGCACAACCTGCTCTCATGAAAACTCAAGTCACTCGGGTCACAGCCGCTCTCCGGGAGTAGGCACGAACCGGCCGAAGGTCCGAACACGGCGTGTTGAACTAGCCGCACTCGTCTTTTTTTTTTTTTTTGTGTTCCGATAAAACATCTACTGGAGATATGTCAGAGTTCCTGCGTGGCCTCAAAAGGCGATGTACCCACCGTAAGCGAGAAAACAGGGGTATGCGTGCTTGCCGGGTTTTTTTTCCCGCTCTCGCTTGCTTGCCTGCTTTGCTTGTTCGCTTGCCCGCCCGCCCGCTTGACTCGCGTGCCTGGCTTGCTTGCGGTCTGCTCAACTCGTGCTCGCTTGCCCGCCCGCCCGCTTGACTCGCGTGCCTGGCTTGCTTGCAGTCTGCTCAACTCGTGCTCGCTTTGCCCGCCCGCCCGCTTGACTCGCGTGCCTGGCTTGCTTGCAGTCTGCTCAACTCGTGCTCGCTTTGCCCGCCCGCCCGCTTGACTCGCGTGCCTGGCTTGCTTGCAGTCTGCTCAACTCGTGCTCGCTTTGCCCGCCCGCCCGCTTGACTCGCGTGCCTGGCTTGCTTGCAGTCTGCTCAACTCGTGCTCGCTTTGCCCGCCCGCCCGCTTGACTCGCGTGCCTGGCTTGCTTGCAGTCTGCTCAACTCGTGCTCGCTTTGCCCGCCCGCCCGCTTGACTCGCGTGCCTGGCTTGCTTGCAGTCTGCTCAACTCGTGCTCGCTTTGCCCGCCCGCCCGCTTGACTCGCGTGCCTGGCTTGCTTGCAGTCTGCTCAACTCGTGCTCGCTTTGCCCGCCCGCCCGCTTGACTCGCGTGCCTGGCTTGCTTGCAGTCTGCTCAACTCGTGCTCGCTTTGCCCGCCCGCCCGCTTGACTCGCGTACCTGGCTTACTTGTAGTCTGCTCAACTCGTGTGCTTGTGTCGCGCGTGTGCGTGCTCCCTTTCATCTCAGCTGAGGGCCTTTAAGGACGTTTTATTCAGGACTGGGCTGCCGAACCTGGTCAATCTCGCCGCAACAGTGGGCGTGTCGCTGGCCGTCATCTACTTCCAAAAGTGGCGAATAGAACTCCCGGTGGGTTTTTTGTTTCTCGCCCGGTGCTCACCGGGTTGGGTCGTTTTTGCTCCTTGGTTACCTGTTATTTTTTTTTCTCTCTCGGCGTTTTTCGGGAGGGGGGGGGGCGGGGGTGTACTCGATAGGAGAGATGTACTCGATCTCATGCATGGCCGTAGTCGTATGGGGGGGGGGAGGGGGGGAGTACCTTAATTTTATTCCTTGCGTATCCATTTTGCCCTCATGCTCGGGGAGTGCTTGTTTTTTTATTCTCTTTTCCTATTTCTGTTTTTGTACGATAGAGAAAGAGGAAAGACACAGTTGTGAGATCGAGGGCACTGGGACCGATCTGTTTGCATACAACGCTTGAGTTGCAGGGATACCCACCGGAAATATTCAGCTACCGCTAGCTATGACCACGATTCTTCAAAACAAAACTTCCGAAGTTTTTTTTGGGGGGAAAAAAACTCGAGAGATATAATTCCTGGGACGATGTTGGGCAAATACCGGCTCCAGAAAAACTCAGCGATGTGTTTCAAATTCGAAACGGTCAAAAAAATCCGAAGCCCTCGACGGACATGGATCGACAAAACAAACGATTGCGTCATGAACTCTGGACGGGCCGCTCTCGTTTGGGGCTCCGACCCACCCGCGAGTCACCTTGCTCGCGCAATGGTTGCCGGTGGTATGAGGCGGGGGCGGTGGCCAGGCGTATGATATATATATATAAAAAAAAAAATGGGCCGCTGATGTGTACCAAACAGATGACAAAAATATTCTGGATCCCTCTCGGATGGCAAATAAACAGACTTTTTTTTTCATGTTTGGAAGAAGAGCGTACGTGGGGTGCCCCGCCGGCAAGCTGTCGCCCCCTATAGCCTAGACCTCGGATCCCACACCTGATGTCTTCGAGGCCGCGATATGCATTCGTTGGCCTTGCTCGGCACCAAGTGGGTTGGTCGTGGGTTGAGTCTATTGTGTCGGTATCGAAGTTCTGTCGTCGTCGGAGCTGATTTTTTCAAGGGGTGTGTTGACAAATTTACAACGCGAGAAAAAACAAAATGCGCCGCGCGCGGCAGCCGCGTGAAAAAAAAACAAACAATTGTTTGTTTTTTTCTCCCTTTTTTATACCCGCAGCGGCGGTACGAGAATATCTTTGGACCGGGTCTTGAAAGCAATAATGTGGAAACCAAAGCTTTGAAACGTCGTCTTTCCGTTGCGTCGAAACCCATCCTCGAAATCTGCGTGTGATACTTCGATCGCTCGTACTGTTTTTGTTGTTATTCTTTTTCTCGCCGGGTGCTTCTCGGGTAGGATGGCGGGTGGGGTCCTCCTGTTTGTGTACCTGGTATCTATTATGGGGGACCTAAATAGCAGGGCTGCTCACGGATCTAGTCAAACCTCGTGGGCGAGGTCGGATCGCGTCGGGTCGGGTCGGATCCCGCGTCGGGTTGGGTCGGGTCGGTAAGCGTGTCCCGACCCGAGCCGTGAGAGTTTGAAAACCTCCTGACCGGACCCGACCCGACCCGACCCAACCCGACCCGACCCGACCCGACTCGACTCGACTCGACCCGACCCGACCCGTGATGTTTAAAAAAACGTTCCTGACCCCGGCCTGTGGGTTTGTTCATGCCCCGTGAAGAGCCCTGCTAAATAGGACCAAATATTGTTGGTAAAAACGACAAAATATGAACCGGTTAGGTTTTTGTATGTAATGTAGGTCCTATTTAGTATAGTCCTCCGTAATAGTATGTTCCTTTGTTCCCCTCTGCCCCCTATGTGACCCCCCCCCCGCCTATTTTATATAGGTTGAGTTGGCGTCGGCTGGCAACGACACTGTAAAACATGCCGCTCACTACGTGAGCTAGACAACCAGGGTACCGGTTTTTTGTTTTGTTTGTTTTTTTGGCGGTCGCTCGCAGCTGGTCGTCGGGTTAGACCATTTGTGCGAAGGTAAAGAACCTTTACTCCGCACAAGGGAATCGATCGTATTACGTAGTGTTCAAGGTAAGGCACCCACGAGGCAGTTTCGTACAGTAGTACTCCCACTGCTGTCTCTGGAAGTGGCTACACCGGAAATTAAGGTATCTCAATGAAGCTGTCAGCCGTATGCAAGTCCGCCTCACAGGCGGTTCTTGGTAGGATGCAGCTCACCCTTCATGCGACTCGCCGGGCACCTCACGGCGCTTCGCGCTTGGTGCAAGCAATGTCTGCCTGGTCGGTGAAAACCCGACATGCTCCGTCCCGGCATTGTAGGGATGCGAGGGTCTCTGGTCCTACGACTACGGCCATGCATTAGATCGAGTATATCTCTCCTATCGAGTTCATCCCCCCCCCCCCTCCGTCTCCACGTGCTCCATTACACGTCTCCCTTTCTTCTGGGTGGTGCAATGAATGGTGCGTTCGCCAAGGATCATGCATTTTGTTTTGCTTTTGGTGTAGATGGGGGTTTGCAGGTTGCATGTGGGCGTTTATTGGCTGGACTGGGCCGGCCTGGAGGAAGGAGGCGAGTCGCAAGCGCGGTGAAGCGGGATGTGAGCAGCGCGCTGCCGGGAAGGCAGGGTGTATCCCTTGGTTATCCCGCACGCCTCTCGTATATAAATAAGAATCTGCGCTGGACGGCAAGCGGCTTGGCTTGCGTTGCCTTGCCGTAAAAGGGCGCGTGGGTGGTGGTAGGACCGACCGATCGATTAATTGATCGACCGATCGACTAATTGATCGACCGATCGACTATTTGATCGACGGATCGATGAATTGATCGACCGATCGTTCGACCGATCTGTACCAACCGATTTGTCGACCGATTGTTCGACCGATATACCGAACGATCGATCGATCAATTCATTGACTGATCGATGCGACTGATTAATCGACCGTTTTCTCCACCGATTATGGAACGAACGATCGACCGCACCCGATGGGGCCGTTGGAAGGTGCATCGACCGATTTTTCCACCGACTGAGTGACCTGACGACCGACAGCACCCGATGGCGCCGTTGGAGGGTCTCCATTTTTCAAACTGAGGCCGTGCGCAGTAGGGGCGGCGAGGGGAGGGGGGCGAACAAGATCGCCCTGACGCACGCACCCTCCCGTAAACCACTCTCAATAAAGGGAAGGAAAAAAAAACACATGAAAAACGTCCTTCTGGAAAAACATACACTCGGAGAAATGACTTTTTTTATTAGCCCGTTTTCCCCCGGCAAGGTTTGTTTTGTTGGTTTCACCCCGTTTTGATGGCGCAAGTGTAGTAGCACCCTCCAATTTCCTGCGCGCTGTGAGTGAGGTCTGCCGGATTGCGAGTCAGCCGCCAGATTTGTACGTTTTTTTTTTCTGCCCCGCCGGTGCACCCAGCGACAGCGAGAGTGATCGGCGCGGCACCCGCCCGTCTTTTTTGCTCTGCGTCTGCTGCCTGCGCCCCTATCTATATACTTCGAGTATGAAAAACGACTCGCTGAAAAAACATTCAAACATTAATTGGTGTATCATTTGGGTATGTTCTAAACGACATCGAGAGATGTAGATTTCATGGATGTTTCACACCTCTGACGGATCATATAGATCAGATCATGCAGATCATGAGTTATCTACTGTATGTATCTGCTGTAGATAATCTATGACGAGGGGCCATAGTTAATAGGACCTATGGTATACATAAAAAAACGAAATATTTAACCCTTTTTACTAACACTATTTGGTCCTATTAACTATGGTCCCCCATAATAGTCCCTCATCTGCCGTTGCAAGAGGTTGCGCAGGATCTGGATAGTATAGACACAAACCAGAGAAACATGTGCTATTACGGGGGGGCATAGTTAATGGAACCTATGGTATACATAAAAACCTATATATTTAACCATTTTTACTAACAATATTGGGTCCTATTAACTATGATTCCCCGTAATAGACCACTCAGATTATAATGGCTCCCACCCGACAGCATGAGCTGTATCATACAGATCAGGGATCTACTCGTATCTACCTTGAACGATCTAGATCATGAACGGTGGGAATCGATGATCTGTGATCTAGATCATGAACGGTGGGAATCGATGATCTGTCGTAGGCTTGTAGATGTTGAGAAACGATAAATTTCACGACAGTATGCCGTGGATATACTTGACTTACAGTCGTCTCTCCTTTTTTTTCTCAGTTGATTTACACTGGCCTGCTGCGCTCGCAGAAAGAACAGCAGTCGTCGCTTCTTTATACGTTCTTTGCGTTTTTTTTTTTGCTCTGCGCGCTTCCTTTACGTGTTTATACTCTTCTGCAAACGAACTTCAAGATACAAATTCCCACATTGAGTTGGAGACAAAAAACACACACTGACTTCAAGATAAAAATCCCACCCTACGTTCGAGATATAAAATTCCCGACAATGGTTGCCATCATTTGCCGACCCCCATCCCACCCCCCCCCCCCCCGCCCCCCCCCCCGCCCCCCCCCCCCCCCCCTCCCCCCCGAAAATTGCAGGTGAAGTACCAGAAGTACAGGCGGCAGGAAGGGAGGTTTCCCATCAAGCTTCTTTACACTTCCAACATGCCGCTCATCCTGCAGACTGCGTTAATCCGAACCTCTACATGTTCAGCCAGCTGGTCAACGACCGCTCTTCCAGCAGCATCCTGGTATGGGAGAGGCGCGCGATGTAGGCGAAGCGGGGGGGGGGGGGGGGGGGGAGGGTACTCATGTCATGCTCATGTCATGCATGGCCGCAGTTGTACGATCATAGGCCCTCTCGCATCCCTAAAATGCCGGGACGGAGCATGTCCGGTTATCACGTTGTCACCGGACCAGGCATACATTTGTTTGCTGGAGTGGAGGGGGGGGGGTTGGGGGAGGAGGGCCATTGGGGGGGGGGAGGGGAAAGGGAGTATTTAGCTGGGTGCTGCGATGCTCGTCTTAGGTGGGGCGGGGGGGGGGGAAGGGGTCGTCATTTTGTCGTGAGAAGACGTTGGAGGGGAGAGAGAGGGAGGCGTTTTTTTTTAATGCCACGCCCGAGTCGTATCTTCTGGCGATCGATCGAACGTTCTACTTGTGTACCTGGTACTATCTAGCGACGACCCCTTGAAGAATTCACGGTAGGGAAGAGGTAGGGCAGAGCACCCCCAAAAGGGAGAGAGAGAGAGAGAGAGAGAGAGAGAGAGAGAGAGAGAGAGAGAGAGAGAGAGAGAGAGAGAGAGAGAGAGAGAGAGAGAGAGAGAGAGAGGAGAGAGAGAGAGAGAGAGAGAGAGAGAGAGAGAGAGAGAGAGAGAGAGAGGGCTCAGCCTTCAGCTCGGCTCGTCCCCCACTCTTGTTTTTGGGTACACATTACTTGAAATCCGTGTAGGGTTGTTTTTTTCAATCGTATTACGATACGTACGAATAGGGTGAACCTTTCTCGAATTGCGGCCAGTTTTTTTTTTGCAGCAAGCGCTTGCTTCAGATTTTGTTCAGGATATTTCTTGCAGCAGTAAAAGAAGTTGACCGGCCAACCGTGACCCTGCACCCCGCACCCGCCCCGCCTCCTCTCGCAGATTCGATGGCTGGGCCAGTGGGAGGAGCCCGAGGGGTTTCCTGGGAAGAGCGTTCCGGTGGGGGGGATCGCCTACTACATCACGCCGCCGACGTCCCTGATAAACGTTTTCACGGACCCGTTCCATGCCGTCTTCTACGTGTCCTTCATTCTCATGTCGTGCGCGGTCTTCTCGAAGGCCTGGATGGAGGTGTCAGGGTCCTCGTCGCAGGTAAGGCGCGGCAAGATGGTGATGGTGGTGGTGGGGGGGTGGTAATGATGGTGGTTGTGATCGTGGTGGCGGTGGCGGTGGTGGTAGTTGGGGGGGGGAGGGGGTGCTGGTGGGTGAGGGGGGATGGTGGTGGTGGTTGGGGTTGTGGTGGTGGTGGTGGTGATGGTGGTGAGGGTGGGGGTGGGGGTGGTGGTGATGGTGGTAGTGATGGTGTTGGTGTTGATGTTGGCGTTGGTGGTGAGGATGTCGGTGCGTTGTTGCTGGTGGTTTCGAGTGCTTCGCATTTTAGGGCGGGTTTGTTTGTTTTGTCACGTGGTGAACGAACAATTATATCAATGACAGGTCGTATTTAGCTCCGGCATTTAGGTAATATTTATTGTGTGTTGCGACGGGATGAGCACCGAGGCCGGGGAGCCGCTCCGATACAATGATGCAACGTTCCTAGCTCTTGTGGTGGCTACGTTTTGTATTAAGAATCGCGCTTGAACGTGTCGTCTCCGCATTTACCGGAAACTCCAAACGCCGTGTGCCCCATTCCCCTCCCCTGAGATTTCCTGATTCCACGCCCCCCTCATTCGACGCTGTCACCCATATGCGAGAAAAGTCCGCCTCACGAACGGTTCTTAGCAGGTTGCAGCTCGCGCTCCGTGCAACTCGTCGAATACTTCATGGCGCTTCACTCTTGGTGCAAGCAATCAATGTCTGCTCGGTTGGCGAAAACCCGACGTGCTCCGTCCCGGCATTGAAGGGATGCGAAGGTCTATGGTCACATGACTACGGCCATGCATGACATGAGTACACCCCCCTCCCCTCCCCTCCCCTCCCTCCCTACCCCCCTCCCCTCCCTCCCTACCCCCCTCCCCTCCCCCCTCCTCCCCTCTCTACCCCCCTCCCCTCCCCTCCCCTCCCTACCCCCCTCCCCTCCCCTCCCCTCCCTACCCCCCTCCCCTCCCCTCCCCTCCCTACCCTCTCCCTACCCCGCTCGCTGCCGCGACCGGTGCACCTTCAAACTCCAACCACTGTTGGGTGTGCGCAGGACGTGGCGAGGCAGCTACGGGAGCAGCAGATGGTGATGAAGGGCCACCGGGACACGGCGCTGGTACACGTGCTGGACCGCTACATCCCCCCCGCCGCAGCCTTGGGCGGCATGTCCATCGGAGCGCTGACGGTCATCGCGGACCTGTTCGGCGCGGTGGGGTCCGGTACGGGCATCATCATGGCCGTCACGATCATCCACCAGTACACGGAAATATTCATGCAGGAGCAGAAGGAGTTGGCGGGAGCGTCACCATTTTGAGTAGTTTTTGAGCCGGTAGTGCAGACGCCGGTTTGGGAGGGGGGGGGGGGGGGGGGTCAGACATCCGCGTACGTAAGAGCGGGGTTTTTTGTTGTTGTTGTTGCTCTTTGTGGGAAGAGGCGAGGGGGGAGGTGGGTGGGGGGGGCGTGTATTCAACGAAGGGGTAGGCCGAGCATGTGCCCGTCACCCAGCATGGTGGCTTGTGATTTTAAGTGATGAGACGGGTAGTTCGAGTTAATTCGAGTGATCTGCGCACAATCCGCGGATCTGCCGGGTCGTGGTCGTGTTTAATGGTGGGGGATAGGATTGGCTTGGCAACGTGGGGAGCCAGGAAGAACAGGCCGAGAAAAAATAACAAAGTAATACAAACAGATGAAGGCTGAAAACGACCCCGCACGAGAGAAAAAAAAGGGGCTTTCCCAATAGGGGAGAGGCTTGTTGCTTTCGGACCGTACGTACTATCTTGATTCGATGAACGTCGACGTCTACGTAGCAGTGTGTGTTTCATGTGTGAGATGGGGCGGTGATGCGGTGTGTTTCACCGATACCACGCACTGCTAGTACGGTAAGGCCCCTGTCTCCTCAAGTGATAACAGCCTGTTTTTCAACAAAAACGATAACTATTTTTTGAACGCAACGCAGTATTCTACGCGGGGGGCTGCATCAGCCTATTGGGATGCTTAGGCTTGTTACAGCCGAACGCTCTGTTTTTTTCAACGGGGACGAACTACTTGGAATTTGTATGGCATATGTTCCGCGGTTAAAGCTTCCAGCACCTCCAACAGATCAGACAGATCATGATCTATCTATCTATCTATCTATCTATCTATCTATCTACTGCAGATGATCTAGTTCTTCACCTGCCGTCGCGAGAGGTTGTGCAGCATCTGCCATATAGGACAAAACCCACCCCAGGAAACATGCGTTACAGCAGTACGTACAGATCATGCAGATGATGCGGGTTCCATCCGGCAACATGAGCCAGGTCGTGCACAAGATCGCGGAGAATAGAGGTATGCCTTGATTTTTTTTTCCCAGATATACTGAAGCAGGAATCGATTACCTCTCCGAGGCGTTAAACCTTACACCGCTCCAAAAACAAATCGCATACTATTTTCGAATAGTTTGTCCCCAAAATGTGAGCGCAAATGTAACTCTGTACGATAGCCAGACCGTCACCTACACCCCTGAACTCAGCAGGGGCCCGGGGCCAACATCGCCGCGCACCCGGCTAGATGATGAGGCGGACTCGCAGAAGCACACACAGGTAGCAAAATACCAGGGTGATACCATGCGTTGGTGACACCCCAGCAGGTATCCAGATGTCGCATGCATGCATGCATGCCTTTGTATCAGTACGAAACCCGCTAGGATATATCTTAGGGTGGCCCAGTCGCCTAAAATAGCGTCGTCTCTAAACAGCGCCGCACCCTGACACGCACCCATACCGAATTCGGCTGGCGTTGATATTACAGGCAGGGGGGCATAGTAAATAGGACCTACGGTACACACAAAAACCTATATATTTCTCTATTTTTACATTCACGTATTTGGTCCTATTCACTACTATTGTCCCCCGAGATTGTCGACCCCGTGCAACGAAGTTGAGATTTTTCGTTGAGACCCGACTTGCGTAAACCAGATGAGGAAATCAGCTATTATACCTAAGAGCGAAATCCCACTTGAGCCCGCAGCTTCCGCAACTACTTCTGCCGACGCGCACGAAACATTATTTGCCGGTGCTCTTCACCTAACAAATACTCGTGCATCCCGGAGCCGGAACGTTGTAAGATCCACACCCTTCTCACGACATTGACATGTTTTGCTTCCTAGCGTGCATGCATGCCGTTAACATGTAAGGTGTCTTTTCCCCACGTTTCCCATGCGCATAGACACAAACGCAAAACGTTGGTTGACTTCTACAGCACCGTAAAAAAAAAGAACCTTGCCATTACGTATTGTGCGCCAGGCTCATGCTATTAAGAGGAGTTTCAGCATACAAACATTAATTACTGGACCAGCCAGTGTTTCGTGCAAGTACCGTACTTGTAGCGAGTCTTTTTTTTTTCTGAACCCCGCGAAACCAACATTCATAAGTCTTGTCGCGTACTGTACACCAGCATAACATCCGCTGAAGGACGCTACGCAGCATACCCCGTCTCTTCTATCACGCCTTTGGTAGTAAATGTTGATGTTTCGAGCCCAAAGCCGAGTCTAAACCGCACAAAACACTGTTGATCACGGTCACGTTCTGCACAGCGACAGGAACATTCCGTTGAGAAGCGTTACCGCGTCTCGTCCCCCTCGGCGGCACCCATGGGCAGCCCGTCCGGCCCGAGTATCAAATAGTCGGGCAAGTCGTCCAAAACCTCACTTCTGCAAAAATAATAGTGACGCCCCTTCTTCGCGGAACAGGCAACACAACACCCCCCGCCAGAATCAGCAACAGCGATACCCCTCGCCCCCCCCCTCCCCTTTCCCCCCCGCGCCTCCTCCGCACAATCCGCCATCAATTCAGGCAGGTTGGTAGGATTCATCTTGTAGCTCGGTGCCAACGTTCCAGCGAGGTCCCCCCAGCAGTTCACTGCGTCGAGATTCGCGCCGGCAATCCTCAGCAGGCTCATGGTGACCCTCTGCCCCTCCCGGGTGGCGCGGTGCAACGGGGTGTCAAGTTCTCGGTCCACCGCGGTCAGGTTCCCCCCGAAGTCTAAAAGCGTCTCGATGACAACCCGGCGCCCGTTCGACGCGGCGTCGTGCAAGGGGGTTCTGCCGTCCTCGTCCGGCGCGTTTGGGTCCGCCCCGGCCTTGAGCAAGGCAAGCGCGACGCGGGAGGACCCTCGCTTGGAGGCGATGTGCAGCGGAGATCGGCCGTGGAAATCGGCGGCGTCTACTTCGGCGTGCTGGCGCAGTAGCGTCGCCACCAGCGAGGGGTCTTCTTTGCCGTCGCAGGCGTAGTGCAGCGGGGTCCAAAAGCCGCCGCCGGACACGTTAACGCTGGCGCCCCGCTCGAGGAGGAGGTCCGTCACCTTGGCGCTGTGGTAGCGGCAGGACTCGAGGAGGAGGGTCCCGTGGAAGCGGCCGCCCACCGCTTCGATGTCGTTGCCTTCGTCGAGGAAGCGCTTCACCTCCGCCATATTTCCTCGCCTTATCGCTCTGCCGACCACGAGTCAGGGGTCGCCATCGAAAAAGAAGTTCATTCAAGCAAGATTACTCGAAAAGAGTCACTGAAACCCGCGTGAAGAGCAATGTTATACGAGAGTAAATACCAGAATATCACGATCCACTATAAATAGTACGTTAACATATAGAGTACATTGTGAGGATATACACAAGGCTGTCACGTCTGTTCGTAAATTATTGCGACGTCTGTAAATGATCCACGATGATCTACGTAAGGTTTAGTTTTTATGAAAGATGTATATCATCAGCCGTCGACGTAAAGCCAAAGTACAGCTGTAGTACCTGGCAGGCTTTGTTTCCGGGTCACCCGCAATAAAAACCAGATCCTGGGTTGTCATTAAGAAACTCCCGGGGACAAAATTGCCGTTCGCCCGCTATGACAGAGGCTACGAGCAACAACGACAGTTTTATTATCACAGATACGTCAGCTGTGAGTTCGACCGATTGAGGGCGTGTCTTACCCCCCCTCTCCCCCAAAAAAGCATTGGAACGAACCAAATGGAATACTAATTGCTACTTTGTACATTGATTGGTGCTGACTGGTACGTATGGAAAACGAAAAAAAACAGAGCAGCCAGGAGGCGGGGGGGAAGGGGGTGGGAGGGGGGTAAACAGCAGTAGTAACATGTCTTGGAAGAGGAACAACCATTATTACTTTTATTTTCTTTCGAAGGATCGGACACCCCGATCGATCGGGTACAAATAACATCAATCTCTCGTTTGATGTAGATGTACACCACCGAAGATGGACGTGGACAGAAACTGCGGGTTGTGTCGTGGCATGTGCAAGGATACCGTTCGTACGTTTTGTACTGATTCGGCTGGGGAGATCCAGGATTCTGCATGGACCCAAACACGTTATATTACGTAGGAATGGAACGAACGCCCACAACAGCCTCGTTCCGTTCCGTTCGTTCCCATGCTCTTTTAAGGGGGTTCAGACACGCCTTGAGGGATTGATACGTAACTTTGAAAGTTGACAGTTGTGGACGCACGCTTCAGCCTACTGCTGCAGCAGTAGTTGTACGTGTACCGCAAGTCATTCGCTACGAGCAGCAGCGTAGCAATGCCAGTACGATAGCATTTACACAACTCCTGTTTCAACAAGTCAGCACACCAGGTACAATTTGCCCTTTGGGACATCTAAAGACGAGTACTGCTGGTAGGTGGTGACGTGGAGCCTTGAGCCTCCACCTACAAGTGATACGAGCTACGAACCACGAGCCTACGCTACGACGTACAGCAGTAAAACCTTCGTTCAGAATCAATCCAGAAGCAAGAACTTTGAAGGAAACAATCTCGCCGCCTTTGGGAGACCGACCTGAAAACATCACGGATATCCTCTTCCGCTTTCGCCGTGGCCTCTAACAAAGCACCACCAGTAGCAGTAGCAGACATAGTCGGCGTATGCCCCACAACGAGAGCGCACCGAGCTGCTGAGCTCCCTCGGTAGTTGCTGCCTCCTGTCTTGAGTCTCTGGTCTAGGTGCAGACGCGGGGTGTTATGTACCGTTTCATTATTATCCATTCCCTACACAGAGAAAAGCCGTCTACGGTGAGACGATCACGTTTTTTCGTGCGCGAGAGTGCAGCTTACAGCGTGCAGTGCTATCCGCCGTACCAAGCACGTCCTCTCTTGCTCTCGGCCGTAGTGCACTCTGCATCAAACCACTCTTCGCCAACTTTCCACTGCACCTAACATGCCGTCGGCACCGGTCACCAGCACACCGTTCAGGGAGCTGCCTGGGCGTCCTAGGGTTGTTCTGCCAAAGTGGACAGCACCAAAGGAAGAGGAGGTCACGTATTCGCTCAAGACTTGCAGAGGCGTGCAGCAGAACATCGTCCACGATGTAAGTGCTGACGTGCTGACTGGCACTGCTGCTTGCTGTGGTTGTGGCTGCTGATGTGCTGTACGGTTTCGGGTGCAGGTTACTGTTTTTTACCGTGTTGCACGTGCAATATATACACGTCTCCTGGCTCCTGGCGCAAGTTGCACAACAGCAGCAGCAGCACTGTTAAAGCAGGCTTTCCTTGTATGATATCGACCTCTCTCGCGTATAACCTGGGTATGTATCATCCTTTCGGCGTACGCCTGTTTCGCAGTGTGAATGATGGGGAGCTAAGCTCCAAAGCTTCCAACTCGTTCATACCCTAAACCGGACAGATGCACAAGATTTTGGACAGTACGGCCGCCGTGCATGCACTCTGTGTTTTTCGGCAGGTTCCACGGCTCGTTCTGTCGGTGCATGCCACAGCAAACTGCTCATAATTCGCTTCACATATGATATGGCCCTTTTATCTGATACCGGTATGTACCAGCTCGACTGTACTGACTGTCTTGTGATTCTTATCATCTCATATCATACGAGTGCGTGAAGTTCTACAAGCTGCATGCTGCATGCATCGCGGGCGTCGACGACTCGTTTGTACATCGGCATGCCATGAACACCGCCATTGCCGTCGTATAATATTAATAACATGATTATACAACCCGCATTTTCTCGACACAGCGCACGGCACACCTTAGATGATATCGATCCTTCCAAATCCTCCTTCCTGCAAAGAACAACAGGCAGACGACACATGATCAACATATTCCTCCTTCAAATACCAAATACCAGGCGTCATTTGGCACGCGAGTTGCGGAGGAACGCGGCCCAATGCCGTGGGAACTTGTACGCGAGTACAAGGCGCTTCGCTCCGCGGGCGGCCTACGCCGCCCGCTACGCTCGCTCAGGAAGGAAAAAAGTACATCAAATTATGCGAAGCGAACAGAGGTCCACGATTTAATTTAGTTTTTTTAAGGATCGTAATTGCAAACCGGCGACTTGATAATGCCAAGAGTCCCGCCGCCATGCTTCAGGAAAAAACAGCTCCGACGTCAGCTTGGATGCCACATATACGCTTCGCGTCGCGGATGTCGTACCTAAGTACCTACACCCCAGGTAGGGTACTACTGCTGTCTGTACTTATTTTCTTCTTTCGATATGCTCTATGTCTGTACTGTATGTACGAAGAAAGCGAAAGCACAGCACGGCACAGCAGCAAAAACAATGAAAATGAAACCGAAAACTCGGAAAGGAAAAAAAATCCCCGTCCCCTCTCGTGTAATATTTTTCTGCCTGATTGGAACACGTTACACCCGGTCGAAAAGAAGAAAAGAAAAAATCGCACAGAAGAGCTCTCTCAGCCTCGTACGCCGCCCGCCCCTCTCGCGACCACCTCGCTACCGATTCGGTCCGGGTAAAGATTTGATCACTCCCTGCCACAATCAGCCCCGTCGCCCGCCCCGCGTGAAGCCCGGTGCTCACCGTGGCCGTCGTTCGCCAGCTCGATAACGTGGTGTTCAAACTGCACACCTCCCTCTTTCAACTTCAGCGTGGTCGCAAAAATAAGCACCGCTTGAATATTATCTTGCCATCCCGAACGACCTTTATAAACTCGTACATACTCTATCAACAATCATAAATCGAAGCCAGACAAATCCCGTTCATGCATCCCTCGTGTCTCGAGGCACACGCGACGCCTAGGCACGAAAGCAGCGACCGCGCTCCTTGCAACCCCCCCTCTACCCGCCAGCACCCGCTGGCACCCGCGACGGTGCCGGGTCCTCCCGCGATGCCGTGCCCGGAGTACACGCACGCGCACGAAACGAAAGAAGAAAAAAGGAAGAAATGATCGAGAAAACAGAGAACTGCAGGAAAGGTCCGGCAAGTAATGAAAGGAGGCGGTTTGGAAGTGGGAGCTCTGAGAGGCCAGGGATGCACCAACCGAGCACGCTCAGGGGTTGTGATCTAAGTATGTAGTTCTATAAATATCGTGCATACCGCTATGTCCCGAAATATAGGGAACATTTTCATATCAAAAATAAATACAAATGATCATTATAATGAGAGACAAAGTGACACCTGGAATCATAGTTTGCGTAGGTACATACTCCAAAAACTTGATATTACGGGGGACCCTAATTAACAGGACCTATGGTGTACATAAAAACCTTTATATTTAACCTTTTTTACTAACAATATTTGGTCCTGTTAACTATGGCCCCCCGTAATAATATGATTATACACCCCTTATTGTCTCGACACACCACACGGCACACCTCAATGATATCGATCCTTCCAAATCCTCCTTCCTGCAAAGAATAACGGACAGACGATACATGATCAACATATTCCTCCTTCAAATGCCAGGCGCAATTTGTAATTTGGCACACGAGCTGCGGAGGAGCGCGGGCCATTGCAATGCCTTTCGGAACTTCTCCGCATGTCACAGACAAGTTTCATTGAGGGGAAGTGTTACGGAAATGCCTACGGATCTTCCCTATGTTTGTGATCAACGTCCAGTAGCACTGCTGTTCTATATATGGACTTCATGTAGTAGAAGCATGTGTGATCGGTATGATTAGTGCCGGTTGGCATGTAACGTATGCGGAGGAATTAGTGTTGGCATTCGTACGACACCCGATGTTGTCGGGTACACGAGTCTCACTGTTTGTGATCTATCTGGCTCTTCTATTAATAGGTACCGTAGCAACCCTTGCCAACTCTGGCGTACTGGCATCGTCCTCCCTGGACTACCATCGGTCTTTTTTGTTATATCTGTCTATGTTGGCCGCAAGCGCCGTGTTTACAACATCGAAGCATCGTCTTCTGCACTGACGTACTGCCGTACTTCTGCTGCTACAAGCTCTCCGAGCTACAACATCGACTAACTAACGTCGATGGGCGTCAGCCTCTGCCACCATCTGCGTGGGGACACATCATAATTCCCACAATAATCGTGCATACCGCGATGCCCCGAAATATAGGGATCTTTTTCATATTATAATTCAACACAAGCGATCCTTATAATGAGGTACAGAGAGGTACCTCGTATCACAGTTTGCGTACGTACATACGCCGAAAGCCACCCAAACGCTGTCTCCGCTTCTCCGCTCCCCACGCCGTGCCGGTGACGTGTTGAGCTTTCGAGGGAGTGTCATGCTTGCACTATCACGGGGGACCATAGTAAATAGGACCATATATTCTTAGTGAAAATCGGGAAATAACAAGTTTTTTTAGTGTACCGTAGGTCCTATTGTCCCCCGTACGTAATACGTATATCACCAGCGTATGCGATAGAGCACAGAAACAGCAGCAGCAGTGTTGCTGGCAGACCCATGTTTCCGATAGAATCTGTGAATATCATATCAACCCGACCCAACGAAAGCAGGGTGTTCATTTATCGTGTCTCGTGTGGACCCACCAGACCTATCCACTCACCCAACCCACCCACCCGCTTACCCACCCATGTGCTGTCACACTCCCCAGCCCTACCCCGACTCAACCCCAACCTATACCTTACCCTCAACTACAAAACTCGACATACTCCTGGCCGCGACCACCCTAAATTTCAAATTCCGCGGACAATTGAACGCTGCACTCGTGGTAGCATGACCACGAGTGCGGCGTTCAATTGTCCGCGGAATTTGAAATTTAGGGTAGTGGCGGCCAGGAGTATGGCTACCGCAGTATATAAGCTACTATTACGGGGGGACCATAGTTAACAGGACCTATGGTACACATCAAAAACCTATATATTCAACCATTTTTACTAACAATATTTGGTCCTATTAACTATGGTCCCCCGTAATACTATCAGTCTACTGGTACATCCGTGTACTGGTCTACTTGTATATTGTTGCGGGTGACCGTATTATATAGGGCCTACGGTAAGCACTAAAAAACTGTATATTTGGCTATTTTTTACTAACAATGTTTGGTCCTATTTACTATGCCCCTCCGTAATAGCAGGTGGTGTATTCTCGTCGTCAAAATTATGAGCCAAACGTCGTTCTTCATACCAGGTAGTTATTATGTGTGCTGTTGCGACTGTAGTAACTACAGCAGCAAGTCGGCGATTCGCTCGAGGTGTAGTCAGCCGATTCACGGCCCTGCTGACCACTGACTGGCCAATGGGCACCCCACTCTCCGCCTCCTTTCGGCGCTCGCACGCGCTCTCCGTCCGGCGCACGCACCTGGCCCGCCCCGCCCCCGCCTCGCCTCGCCCTGCCCCCCTGCACCGCGCCACAGGAGGCCGTGCTGAGCGATTTGATCGACAACTTCGAAACGCGGGAGGATGACGTCTTCGTCTGTACGTACGTGAAGTCGGGCACTACGTGGACCCAGCAGATCCTCACCCTTGTAAGTACGTCAGCACCCCGGTCCTGTCGCCTAACGTCGCCTATCACGGGGGACTATAGTAAGTAGAACCAAATATTGTTGGTAAAAATAGGTAAATATACAGGTTTTTTGTCGGTACCCTAGGTCCTATGAACTATGGTCTCCCGTAGTAACAATATTAGGGCAGTCTAGCCCTAGATATTGGAACAAAACCATGATGCTCTTTATTTGTTGTCTTGACGTAATTTTTTAATACCGCACGTACGTTTTTCGGGGGGCGAAATTACTCGGAATTGGTGTGAAATCATTTTTTTGCCTGTAGTAAAAGGGTTCCAACCCTTTCAGGACCGCAGAGTCCCCTTTTCGGGACGAACCAGTCAAATTCTAAGTAGTTTGTCCCCAAAACGGGACTGCGGTCCTAAAAGGGTTGATGCGATTATTTTTATTCTGACGGGACACCTATTAATAGCACACCCATAGCCGGTATTGACATGATTCCATGAATAATATCGGAGAGAATATCGATTCCCACTATGCTGTACGTACGTACGTGATGTGGGCCTTTCAGGGTAAATGTTTTCCTGATTTTTTGTGTGATGCTGCAGTAGCAGCTCATGTTGCCGGTTGGGAGCCATATAGTACGCACGATCTACTTGAGAATATGTTTTTTCTTAGTCGGATCTGTACCGTGAACAGATCCTGCACGGCACCTCAGAACGGCAGGTGAAGGACCTATTAATAGATACCAGGTACCAGGTAGACGGTAGTAACTGGTGATCTGCCTCAGATTTGTTGGTGCATGGCCGTGATAGGAGACCCGATACCGTTTTCAGGGGAAATAAGCACTCTTTAACAGCATCAACTCGCGGTGGCGCCCGGTCCCCGCTGCTTACACTATGGGCCCGCCAACAAGAAACACCTAATCTGGGCAAGCCTGAGATTCTTATGGGGGCGCCATCTTCAAACAACCTGAAGCATAGGCTACTATATACTTTTGGTTTTGTGTAGAGTTCACCACTTGGCCGTTTTTCATTAACCCAATTTTCTTAGCGTTCTCCCTAGAAAGTGAGCATTGTGTTCTTATCGGGCACTTTCTTGTTGACGGGCCTGTACTGTTTTAGTCGGCAAGATGGATCGCTGCAGACCCCTGCGTGCCGTATCACACGTGTGATAAGATAGCAACCCCCCTATTTGGGACGATATGACGATATTCCGAGCCGGTTTTCTCCAAAAGCTAGGGGGGTTCACACCGCCAGAAGGATGGGTTTGGAAACGCCTCGTTGAGCCCTGTTCCCTGTTTTCTTTTCCTTCCAGATTTCCAGATTTCCAGATTTCCGAGTTTACCGCCAAGGGCTGGGTAAAAGAAGGAACAAAAAGCCTTGGAAAAGAAAATTCTGAAATTTGGAAATTTGGAAATTTGGAAATTTGGAAATTTGGAAATTTGGAAATTTGGAAAAACAAACACAAAAGAAACAGTCCACAAGGCTATAAACATGATAAATCGCTCAGCATGTGCGCCCTCTCCGCTGTGGAGGAAAAGCGGCCTGGGAATTCGCGTCCTAGGGGAAGTGGTGTTGTGATTTTGTACGTGTTGTGTAACGGGATGGTGGTTGTCTTTGAGCCACCGCTGAGAGACAGTGATTGATGCTCATCGCACCGTTCTCTGGTATGGAGGGGCTTCATAGAGACGACAAGAAGACAACCACGGTGCGGGACACGTACTAAACCTCTGCTGTAACAAAGCAGCATGGTATACCTGGTAACTGTGTGTGCCGTCTTCATATCCAATCGTTCTTTCTACCCAGCTTCATCAGTAAAACCCAGGGTCCGTCCTGATTCCTTATCCTGTTACGGGAGACCTTAGACCTTACCTGGTAGTAAATAGGACCGAATATTGTTAGTAAAAATAGGGAAATATATAGGTTTTCGTGTGGATCGTAGGTCTTGTTTACTGGGGTCCCCCGTAATAGCGAGATACTATCGCTATTGTAAATTCTGTGGGCAGACTGTGAGACTAAGAAAAAACTAAATCGAAGAAATTGTACCGGTATACGTAGTTCATGGCACTTTCCGCGTTGTGTCCTATCTCGACGTACGGCAAGTAGTACGAGGTGCCTGGTGTGTGTGTCCTTCACATTAAACCGTCCTTTCTACCCGTTCGACATCCAGCACAACCAGTGTCCGTGCCGATTCGTCAATCCTATTAATAGAAGAGATACAAGTTCTTCTGTGGTCGCGAAACTACGACACATCAGAGATACTACCAGGTACATCGCTTTGCGGTGAGCAGAGTGGACAATGTGGCCAGCTCTGGATGCCTTCACCCTACCGCCTGACCCAGCCTGCCTCGTGCTGAGATCATCCCCGTAAATAGCGCTATGATGCGAGCCCCTGTATACGCCCCTGGACAATGATAGGAATGCATGGAGGCAAGGTGTCTACACTACTTGCGATACACCAAACAATCGCTGTCGGTCTTGTTCAAATTTACTGGTAAACATGGTCTCACCGTCGCTTTTGTGTGCCGCCTTACTCCGCTCCCTGACACAGTTACTGAACAACGGGGAACAGGGAGAGAAGACTTACGCGGAGGCGGTCCCTTGGCTCGAAACGGCATATTTCGGCGGATTTCTCGCTGGAATAGAGGTAAGCACGCCGATTCCGACAGCAGGAGCCCCCCCCCCCCTGCCCTCTCCGCCATCGTCGCCAGCATGCCTCCAACTGTGCTGGAAACCTATGAGATACACTGTAGGCGCTTGCGTTTGCGGCGCGTTTTCCGCCCAAGAGGTGCATCTAACACGTCATACCAGCACCACTCTGTTCGTACTCTTTACAGTAGTAAATGGTAATTAAGGTACCCCGACAGGTAGTCGGTCCCTTCCAACGAACAGACCGTCCAACCGCCGCCCGGGCCTGCAGGCAACAGGCTGGACGCCGGAAAAGATCGTCGCGACCCCGGAGCGGCGCTTCTTCAAGTCTCACGCAAACCTCAAGGACCTACCCTGCGGAAAAGCGCCGGGAGTGAAGGTATGCAAGTACATACTTCGCATACCATGTTCCAGTGTACCTTTCACGTAGTACGCGCCATCGGAGTATTGGTATTCCACGAAGTCCTCGAACTCACAGCTGAGGGTTTGCGTTTTTTATTTTGTTCAAACACGGGTACGAGGTATATATACCAGTACCATATACCTGATGTACCGCAGGTACCAAATATGCTATATGTACAACTGTCGGTAGTGGGAAACCGCGGTTTGACCCCCCCCTAGACTGACCGTTCTCTACTCTAAAACGAGTATATACTTGCAGATGGAGACCCCAGCAGGCTGACACCTTGGCTGACGGCCTACTATTGTACCAGGTACCTGGTACCAAAATAAGCTGCTAACTGTAGGAGACCGCGGTTTTGACCCTTTTCGACTCACGCGTCCTACACTAAAACTATGTTCTACCTGGTGCCAAGGATGGCGGGAGACCGCGGGCTGGCCCCCTGACTGACCGCCCCTACACTAAAAATAGTACATTAAGATGCTCAGAGACCGCGGTTTGACCCCTTGACTTGACTGACCGCGCCCTACACTAAAACTAGTATACTAAAAGGCCAAGAGACCTCGGTTTGACCCTTGACAATATTATACTCAGTTCATTAAGACCAGGACTGACCAGCAAATATGCCTCGAAGGAGTAGGAGACCGCGGTTGACCGCCTTGACTTACCGCCCCCTACACAAAAACTAGTTTTGTTGAGGCTGAAAGAGGACTTAACGCGCCCCCGAATAAGACCCGTCTCCTGGCGTATTTGCTTGTCACATTTTTTTCCTCTCTTTTTCTTTGCCATTTTTTTCGTTCGCTCTTCTTTTCTCTCCTGTAGTCGTCACTCAGATCCGGGCTCACATGCTGTACCAGAGGCTCTCATGCCCCCTCCCCATTGCGCCTCATGCCTCGCAATTCTCACGGCCGCGAGAAGACTGCAGCCGTTTCTTCCCTCGTCGACGCGCGTCTAATTCAAGCCGTCTACATGGTTGTTGTTGATTGACCATTCTATTCTTTCTTTCTGCCTTGCATTTTTTCTTCGACGGACCGTTTTTTTAACGTTTTTGTTTTTTTTGCTTTTTTTTTTTCGGTGATGAAAAGGTTATTTACGTCTGTCGGAACCCGAAGGACGTCTGTGTCTCCCTTCAGCACCACGCCAAGAACAAGCCTTTATTCGAGTACGAGGGGGGCTTGAGCGACATGCTGCGGTTCTTCGCGGAGGGCAGGTGAGAAGCGAGACGGATGCTGCATGGAGGTACGAGAGTACATAGATGAGGCGTTGTAGAGAATTGTCTAAGCCGCCGACCCGCCCTGCTCCCGCTCGTCTCCCTGATTTCTCACCAACCTGATCTACGCCCGCAGTAATGTTTTTGGGATCACTTTCTTGTTCATCTCAAGGCTGCTTTGACCTCTTTGTGGCGAAACTGGAGTCCCGTTTCGGGGATGAACCACTCAAATTCTGAGCATTTTGTCTCCCAAAACGGGAATGCAGTTTGCCCTACAAGTGTTGAAAACGGATGTGTTCACAAGTGTGTCATACCAGATTGCACGCCGTTATTTTATCGTTATTACCTACCTGGTATAGTTTTTACGCGTTTGGAGTATTTCCCTACCCGGTGGCGTGTCCGCGTGAGGTGGTGGGAGGCTTTTCATGCGAGAGATTCCGTCGTATCGGCGGCATGGTATGTCAGCATAACAGCGTGAAATTTTACCGAGGCAGGGCGCTGAGAGACATGTGCAGACTTTGAGACCTTGAAGGTATGGTACACTGATCCTACTATTACGGGGGACCCTAGTTAATAGGACCAAATATTGTTAGTAAAAATGATTAAATATGTAGGTTTTTATGTATACCATAGGTCCTATTAACTATGGTCCCCCGTAATAGTGGATCCCACAACTATTACGGGGGACCATAGTCATAGTAAAGAGGACCAAATATTGTGAGTAAAAATAGGTAAATATATGGGTTTTTGTGTGTGCATACCGTAGGTTCTACTAACTATGGTCCCCCGTAATACCTGGTAGATCATAACGGTATACCTGGTATAGATTACGCCAGGTACTCTCTGTAAAGAATGCCATCGCCTGGCCGGAATCTCCCAGGGGTCTTGTCGAAGCTAAAAAAAGAGTGGTTTCTTTTCTGTTTTCTGGAGTGTGCTCGTTCGGTTGTACAAATCGGAGTCAAGACTGCTGTAGGTGGGGAGAAGGCGGAAGAAGGTCGAAGATCATTAAATGAGATGAAAACAAAAAATAACAAAAAACTCTGGGATACCCCCCGGGGGTGTACTGAATAAACCTGGTTGTCTTGGTCATACTCGGGGGACGTACCCGGGCGGCATGCTCCCAGAGCGTACGTCTTGCTGAGCATTTTGCCCGAGCCTGTGCATCGGTGTTTCGGTGACGGAAGGACGCGGACGATCACGTTCGAGATCTGAGATCCTTTTTTACGTCTCCTGATTCCGCCCGCCGGTATTGTTGCCCATCTCCGTGTGGTGTGGTGCTCAAACTGTCCCACCACTGCGTACCACAACGACCGACCAACCATCCGATCAACCGACCGACCAACCAACTGACCAACCGATCGACCGATGGACCAATCAGGTGCGAGAACGGCTCTTGGTTCGACCACGTGTTGGAGTGGTACGAGGCGTCGAAGGCAGACCCCGAGCACATTATGTTCCTCCGGTACGAAGACTTGCTCGCTGACGCGCCGGCCAGCGTCAAGAAGATCGCGGACTTCGTGGGGATAGAGACCACGCCGGAAATCATGGAGAAGGTGGGGGAGTTCCTTAACGAAGGCGTTTTTTTTTCTTTGTGTTTTGTACTCTGGGCGGGAGTATAAGAATCGTTTAGACTTCAATATCAAGACCACGCGGTCCTTGTTTCCACCGGAGTACCTAGAGGCGTTCTACGATAGAGGTTAACCCAGAATTTTCTGAGGCTCCTCACTTGAAAAGCTCAATACCCCACCCGAAAACTGGCCTCAGCAAAAATCAAATTGAATCCCGATGTATAACCCCATGGGCCAAGCATACAGAAAGCGCCATCTTTAGAAAAAATACTGGCATTCCGACGATTTTGCGTTAATGAACCCCGTCATTCAGACAACAATCGAGCGGAAATGTGCTACCTCTATCGTAGAACGCGTCCCTAGTAGTACTGTAGTTCCTCAGTTAAGGGAGAACGTCAGTCACATTGTTTTTCGCGCCCGAAAATCCTATTATTAATAGCAGAGTGTTGTGTATGTACACCCTACTATAGCAGGGGTCGAGAGTTTCTGGTAGTGGTGGCGGTGGTGGTGTTGTTGTTGTTGGTTGTTGTTCTTGTTGGTGTTGGTGTTGATGTTGTTGATGCTGTTGTTTTGTTGCTGCTGTTATTGGGGTTAGTGCTGCTGCTGTTGGTGGTGTTGTCGATGTTGCTGTTTCTGTTGTTGGTGGTGGTTGTGGTGTTGGTGATGTGTTGTTGATGTTGTTGTTTTGTTGCAGCTGTTATTATTGGGGCTAGTGCTGCTGCTGTTGGTGGTGTTGTCGATGTTGTTGTTGTTGTTGACCTTGTCGCAACGATCTAGTCCGTCATGACAAGGTGCATTGTTCTACACGTTGTTGTCACCCGGGTGGGTGACTGCCGTGCCTTCCTTCGGGCAGCAGTTGCTCACTGCCTGCCCGCCCTGTGCTCGGACGTGGTTGGTTGCTTTCAAGCAGTCAGGAATGAAACGAAACCGATCTAATGCCTCTACATATACGTACGATACGGCCCTCCTATTTCAAAGATAAACGAAACGAAAGCTGTTCTATACGCACTGATTCTGTTTGCGTCGGTGCCCTGCTCTATTATTAGGGGTGTTATTTTTCTATGCTGTCCAGTGAGTGCTTACTTTTCTATGCCGTCCAGCATTCAATCTTGAGACCCATCCTCCCTGCCTGTCGTATCGCACGTGTGATAAGACAACGCACACCCTGCGGCGACGAATTTCCGAGCCGAGTTTGTCCATAACTGCCGAGTTTCTCCATAACTCGGGGGGGGCACACGAAAATGGCGGCTTTGGAAAAATCTGGTCGAGATCTTCTCCATTGTCGAGATAATCAGCTTCGAAAATCAGCCGGCAGCAGTAGGGGGAGGGGGGGGGGGTGTCAACCTTTTCGCGCGTGTTCTACGGTATGCCAGCAGAGTTATTTATTTTTTTTTCTGGACGAAGTAGGGAGCATGGGTCTATTGAACGCTGGGCGGTTTAGGAGAGTAAGCACCCACCCACTGGACGCATAGGCCTCTCAAATCAGAAGTAGAGCCGAAAACATGGTGTTAGTAGTTGCGTCTAGTCGTTAATGTTCTCCTACTTGCACTGGTCACGAGTGGGCCCTTGCTTTTTGTTTTTTTTTTCGTGCGTGCGTGCAGTCCGTAACGGTCGTTTTCTTTGCACTGCTTCAGCGTACGTAGTTCCTTTGTTTCTCTCGTTCAGCTTCGTTTCCCGGCCTCTCCGTGGCACTAAATGATTCGTGTGCTTTTCTTACCCCCATGCACTTTTTCGTCCCTATACGAAGTATGCTTACCCTACCTCCGTTACCCTCATCTGCCTCTTACCCGGTGCCACTATAGTGTTATTGCCCATCCTCGTGTCCTTTCTCACCCCCCATAAAATTTTATCACCCCTATGTAGTTTCTTGCCCCCCGTGTACTTTTATTGCCACGGCGTATTTCTGACCCACGTGCACTTTCCTTACTCCCATGTGTTTCTTACCTCTATTTAATTCTCTTACAAATTTTATGCTTGATTAGACCTATGCCAATGGAAACGCGAAGTTCAAAAGTTTTAATATATATATATATTGCTTTCAAAGAACAGCCGAAAAATTCCTCGTACCGCCGCTATGGGGAAACATGTTTGTTTGTTTGTTTTTTTTTCCCCTACGGCTGCAGGCGGCGCAATTTGTTTTTTCTGGTTGCAACTTTTCAACACGGTGATAGAAACCAGCTCGTGCGACGATCGACGCTCGATCTCGACATATAGACTCAGCCCACGGCCAACCCGCTCGGTGTCTGGCAAGGCCAACGAATATAGATGACGGCCTCGAAGATTTCAGGTGGATCCATGATCTAGGGGGCGAGAGCTTGCCGGCGGCGCCCTACGGTGTCCTCCCAAACCTGAAAAAAAGCCTATTTTTTGCCATTCGAGACGGAGGGAGAAGTTTTGTCTTCGGTTTTGTGCAAACCAGCGGCCAAATGTTTTATTTTATAATACGCCTGGTCAGCTCCCGCCACATGACACCGGCCATGGCGTGAAGACGGTGGCTCTAGGGTGGGTCGGAGCCCCTCACGAGCGCACTCTGTTCAGAATTCATGACGCAATCGTTGACTTTGTTGATCGATGTCTGTCGAGGACTCGGAATCTCGCCGCTTCGAACCGAAGATCGGCCTGAGTTTTTCTCCAGCCGATGTTGGCCCAACATGGCCAACATCGGCCCCAGATTTGCTTTTTTCGGGCTTTTTCAAAAGATAGGAGCCTTTTTTTTTTCTAAACCTACCCATAGGAAGCGTGTTCTAATATTTTTTGGAGGGTATCTTTGAAATTCAAACTTTTTATTGATACGTCGCTTTCCCATTGGCATAGTTCTTACCTCCATCTAGTTTTCTTACCCCTATTTAAGCCCTTGCTTCCTCTTACCCCGACGTGATTACCCCCCTGTGTACTTCTAATATAACTTGATTTTCTCACCCCCAATATAATTTGGTTTTATTATCCCCCGGTGGCCCCTAGTGCAAGGTGTTTTTATTACCCCCATGCACTTTGTTCACCCCCAGGTGTAGTGTAATGTGCTTTTCTTACCCCCATGCACTTTTCTTACCCCCAGGTGGTGGCGGCATCGAGCATCTCCGCGATGAAGAGCAACGTCAAGGCCAACACCCAGAAGGACTTGAAACACCTGCGAAAGGGAGGGGCGGGGGGCTGGCGGGACGTGTTCACCGTGCGACAGTCGGAAGACTTCGACGCGCTTTACCGAAAGCAGATGGCGGGGTCGGGCCTCGAGATGGACTTCGGCGAGGGCCTGGCGATGTGAAAGCGTTCGTTCATTGGCGTGCTGTGAGAGGAGAGACAAAGAGAGGGAGAGAGAGAGAGGAGAGAGAGAGAGAGAGAGAGAGAGAGAGAGAGAGCGGATGTTGGTTACCCTCCATAGGGTCAATGGGATTTGATACGGTGGTGGTGGTGGTGGTGGTGTGTCTGGTGTTTTTTTTTTTTTTTCTTGTTTTAGCCTTTTGTAGCAGCCGGTTCTCAAGGTTAGGCTGTCGTGCCTCCTTTATTTTTGTACGTAGTCTGCGCGCTTTGCTGTTTCTTCCCGTGACGCCTATATGGTCTATAGCTCTGCTATGAGGCTGATTGACTATAACCCTATGGGGCCAGACCGTTGATTCATAGGGCTAGACTGTAGGGCTAGGCTAAAGCCTCATAGGCTTATCAGACTAGTCCTAGATTGTGGGAATAGACTCCCCTCCTACGCGTGATTTCTAGTGCGTAGTGGGTTGTTCGTTGAGTGCCGTCTGCGAGAGGGGTGGCATTGAATGGGTCTCGGCCGCTGGGAATAAACAGTATATCGGGTCCGTTTATTGGGGGCGTCGTTGTTTTCCACTCAGGTGGGGAGAAGTGGGCTGTTTTGGAAGCTTTCTTTTTCCGGCCCGGCTCATCCGTCTAATGTTGCGGCGTACGTACGTGTCGCGCTTTGCTCATGGAGGAGGTTGAAAAAAAAAATTTGGCCCCCGTCTCATTCTGCCATGTAAACGTGTGCCTGGTAGTTAGTTGTCCAGCTTGTTGCTGTCGAGTGAGGTTCGGGTGTAAGAGTTTCGTTTTTGAATCCCCTTGGAAAAAAAAAAAACTGCCAGTGAAAATGGATAACAAAAATAAATGGGAAGATTATGTTTTCGTCTGGATTACGGTCAGACACACAAATTTTGTCCTTGGAGCGAGGGCGTGCAGACAGCATGATTTTGGCGGGGCGGCGGGCCCCCCGCCGGTTTTATACCCGCTTTGGTTATCTACGGTTTCTGCCGATTAGTCTATATACCTGATACCGGTACACCCTTTCACCGAAAATGGTCCGAAACGACGCTTGCCACTGTGAAAATTGCCCATAATGACGTTTACCACTGCGAAAATGGCCAGAAACGACGCTTACCATTGCGAGAATTGTCCATAACGAGGTCCACCACTGTGAAAATTGTCCATAATGACGTTAACCACTGCGAAAATGGCCAGAAACGACGCTTACCATTGCGAAAATTGTCCATAACGAGGTCCACCACTGCGAAAATGGTCCGAAACGACGCTCACCGCTGCGAAAACTGTCCGAAACGACGCTCACCTCTGCGAAAATTGTCCTGAGAAGAAAAAAAACGCTTACTACAATAGCACTTTATGGCAATTTTGTTGTGTTTTATTTGACGGGGTTTTGAAGTAAGACACTAACTTAACCGATAATCGTTGGAGTACCGTTTACATTAAAAAAGAAACTGAATAAATACGTCAGCTGTGAGTTAGTTGTCTACTGCTTGTAGATCGGTCGATACTCAACTTTTGCAAGCTGTTTTATGAAATACCGTTTTGACAAGAAAAAAAAGACTAAAAAATAAAAAAAATACGTCAGCTGTAAGTGCTCTCGATCGGTCGACACTCCACTTTTGCTACTCGCAGCTGTTTTGTGTGATCGCAATGTTGACGGTCTTTCGCGGGGCACACCGAAACAGGCATATAGCTGTGAAGATCAAAATGGCGACTACTACAACTACCACTATTAATAGTAATCCAATCTGTCAGGAGACATGTCACGCAAGGCAAAACGTGCGCTGTTTAAGGGTGTAGAGCTGATTGTTCCACACTAAAACCTAGTAGTTTGGTGTCAGTCACGGCATGTCAAGGCAAAGTTGCTGTCTGCCAAGGGGTGAAAGTACTGTCTCCTGACATATTAGTAGTTACGTTTTTGAAATTGTCGTACTTTTTCGAACATATCTCTTCGCATGAGCGCTTTTTGGCGAAACGCTAAGTAGTCGACACGGGAAGCCCGGCCGGACACGTTGGCCGAGGTCCGCCATTAATACTGCCGAGCAGCATAAATTACATAGTGGTAGTTCACCGGTTGCACTTTCGGTTTTTCTCAAAGATGGTTGTAAGGCAAGAGGTTTGGTTGCTCCTCACGTGAACAGAACCTCGGATAAATAGAACTTACGCAGGTTGTGATATTCCGAGAAAAAAAAAAGAAAAAAAGAAATGTGAGATCGAAAAATGACTCATTTTTGCAAGCTTAAGCAGTACAGTAGTAGCATCACACCCCATTGGTGTGATGCTACTCCTGATGTCTGTAGTGGTAACCCAATCGCGCGTTCCACAGGGGGTGTGCATACCTGGTAGGTGTTTAGAGTTGTCTACTATTACGGGGGACCATAGTTACTAGGACCAAATATTGTTAGTGAAAATAGTTAAATATGTCGGTTTTTAAGTATGCCGTAGGTCCTATTAACTACCAGGTATGGTCCCCTGTAATAATCATTGCAGGCTTGAAAGTAACGAAATGGCTGCCTACCAAGCACCTGGTGCCTGGTATGCCGTAAGAGGCGACAGCTGTGGTGACGGCATACTTACTCCCCTGTAGGTGGTGCAGTTATATATTTCACGTACGTTACGTCTACCGTAAGCGTGCGTCCATCACCAAGTCCAAGTCTTTTTTCCCCCCAAGAACGTGGGTGCGGCTTTTAACAGGGTTGAAGATGTGTGACCTGTGCCTTGGTATAAAATAGTACGTGCACGTCTACTCTCTCCCTGCTTTTTGCACTGGGCAACACTGCCGGGTTGGAACACACACACACACACACACAGCTGTGAGATCGAGGATTGTTCCGTCGAATCTCATCTTCGCACGCCGCGTGGGATATTTCGATCGCGCGTATGCGACGGAGGTGTACTCGTATTACGGGGGACCATAGTTAATAGGACCTATGGTATACATAAAAACCTATACATTTAACCATTTTTACTAACAATATTTGGTCCTATTAACTATGATCCCCCGTAATAGGAGGGGAACAGAATCTGACAGCGGTGGAGCTCAGGGGATGTGTCACAAACATACGATACACTATTAATACTACCTGAACGTATATAAGACAAGCAACACAACCCATCCCTTCGGACGGATTTCCAGTCTGACTGATTCAGTCTCCACAAGGGGAGAGGGGGGGGGGGGGGTGTACTCATTGTCGTGCATGGCCGTAGTCGTTTGACCGTAGACCCTCGCATCCCTACAATGCCGGGACGGAGCACGTCGGGTTTTCACCGACCAGGTAGACATTGCTTGCACCAAGTGCGAAGCGCCGTGAGGTGTCCGGCGAGTCGCATGAAGGGTGGGCTGCATCATACTCAGAACCGCTTGTGAGGCGGACTTGCATATGGCTGGCAGCTTCAATGGGTTGATTCAATTTCCGGTGTAGCCACTTCCAGAGATAGCAATGGGAGCACTATGTAACTGCCTCTTGGGTGCCTTACCTTGAACACTACGTGATACGATCATTCCCACTTGTGCGGAGGAAAGGTTCTTTACCTCGCACAAATGATCTAACTCGACAACGAGCTGTGGGCGACCGCCAAAAAAAAACAAAAAAAACGGTACCCTGGTTGTCTAGCTCACGTAGTGAGCGGCATGTTTTACAGTGTCGTTGCCAACCGACGCCAACCCAAGGGGGAGGGGGGGGTGGACTCATTATCGTGCATGGCCGTAGTCGTTTGACCATAGACCCTCGCATCCCTACAATGCCGGGACGGAGCATGTCGGGTTTTCACCGACCAGGCAGACATTGCTTGCACCAAGTGCGAAGCGCCGTGAGGTTTCCGGCGAGTCGCATGAAGGGTGAGCTGCATCATACTAAGAACCGCTTGTGATGCGGACTTGCATATGGCTGGCAGCTGCAATGGGATGATTCAATTTCCGGTGTAGCCACTTCCAGAGACAGCAATGGGAGTACTGTGCAACTGTCTCTTGAGTTCCTTACCATAAACACTGCGTGATACGATCAATTCCCTTGTGCGGAGGAAAGGTTCTTTACCTCGCACAAATGATCCAACTCGACGACCAGCTGTGGGCGACCGCCAAAAAAAAAACCAGGATACCCTGGTTGTCTAGCTCACGTAGTGAGCGGCATGTTTTACAGTGTCGTTGCCAACCGACGCCAACCCAACCTACATATAATAGGAAGGGGGGGGGGGGGAGCGAGTGCAAACGTCGAGCGATGCTGCGTCTACTGTGGAAAGGTCTTGACGAGTATCTTCCCAGAGCCGCCGGTGTCGCTGTCGTGTGTGTGCCCCCAATGCCTTGGAGAAAATCATCCCGGTAGGGGGTTTGTTATCCTTGCACCGGTGCGATACGGAAGGGAGGGGGGGGGGGGCGGGGGGGGGGGTACTCGATATCATGCATGGTGTTACAAGGATTACCCTGGGCTGGGTAATCGATCGGTCTTGTACCCCTATAACTCGGTAGGCAGCATCTTCATATTTTGACGTCGTCGAGGACACGGGTTCGAATCTCCCTTCGAACGTTTCTTTCTATAGATGCGCGTGCGCGTGCGTCCCTGAACAACATCTATATCTCCCTGTTTTTTCTCCAGGTATTGAAACGAAGCGCGTAGGTCAGCGTACGGCCGTACACGGTACCGACGCCCCAAAATATCACCCCCTTCAGAGGGGGGGGAGGGGGAGTGTTAATAAAGAGCTGGGTAATCGACCGGTTTTGTTACCCCTCTAGCTCGGCACCAGGTAGGTAGCACCCTTCACAATGGCCGTATTAGTCGTATGACCGTAGACCCTCGCATCCCTGAACAACCAGACGCTCCTTCCGACCCACGCTGTTTATTGGCCGTGCCAACTTGGACTCGGAACGTTCTTGGACCCCCCCCCCCCTCCACCCTGCAGCCGGCAGCACCGTCGGGGCCACCAATCGGCTACGCGGTCACCTTTGGCCCACCAAGCCGGGCGGCCTGAAAGCCAAAGCAGTAGGATGACGCCCGCTCGGGCCTCCGCCGTGAAGGCGCTGATCCGACCCAGGCGCCCGTAAATTTCCGACAGCTCGGCCTCGTCCGCCGCCGCCGCTCCGGCCGCGCCGCCCACCTCCTCCTCTACGTACAGGGGGTGGTGTTTGTGTTTCTTTCCCCTCCATTAACACCACCCCCCTTTCTCACCCATCTCAACAGTCATCGCTCGACCAAGTGTTGACCCCCCTTGTTTATGCGTTCACCTTGAGGTGTGGGTGGGAGGAGGTCCAAACGCCGAGAGCCTTTCAAGGACGCACCGGGACGGACCACGTCGGGTTTTCGCCGACATCGCTCTCGCCAAGCGCGAAGCGCCGTGAGGTGTGCCGCGAGTCGCATGACGGGTGAGCCGCATCCTATTACGGGGTACCATAGTTAATGGAACCTATGGTATACATAAAAACGTATATATTTAACCATTTTTGCTAACAATATTCGGTCCTATCAACTATGGTTCCCTGTAATACTGAGAACCGCTTGTGCGGCGGACTGTCTTGCATGTGGATGACAGCTTCATCCCGGTGTGGGGGTTGCTTTCTTGCGTGACATGAGGTATATCACTATTATTGTTAAAACATTTTATTAATTGATCAAGCAATTTCTCAGTCCGTTTTTTCGATTTTCGAGCTGAAAAATTGAAACGTGCTTCGTTATGTATGGGGTCTTCCTTCCGAAGGGATTAGCCTACTACTGCGCCATTCTGTTTGTTTTTTTTCCCCGTGAAGTATATATAGGCGTATTTTCAGAATATCACGTAAATTGGTATCGGCCGAAACAAAAACAAAAAGCAAAAAAAAGGTACAGACAGTGGGTAGTTAACCCTTTTAGAACCGCAGTCCCGTTTTGGGGGCAAACCACTCGAATTTCAAGTAGTTTGTCCCCAAAACGGGGCTGCGGTTCTGAAGGGGTTAATACCTACGTCTTGACCTTGACTATCAGACGTAACGTAACGTGAAAACAATCCAGGCCGAAGAAATCAAAACTGGGCTGAGAATCCCACATTTTGTGGTGCTCCTCCTCGACGTACCTCAACTTTGTACAGGGGATCGTACGCACTCCATTCCGTCTCCCCGAATTCAGAAAATAAATATTTATTTTAGACCTTTTGTACCCCCCCCGGTATCTACTGCTGCTGCGACTCATTGAGAGGACGTGGGAAATGATCTCTTGATGGACGACGGACTAGGCGATGGTGAGGATATCAGTCGTTTTGTCATGCCTCAAGGAAGATGCAGACCGAGTTTGAGCGAAGTCCGCAACACTCGGGGGTATTGGGCTTTCGTACGCCTGATAGACTCTCGTGTCGATATGTTTATATCTCGTTTAAACCCCTTTTAAAACCGCAGTCCCGTTTTGGGGACAAACCACTCAAATTTCAAGTAGTTTGTCCCCAAAACGGGACTGCGGTTCTAAAAGGGTTAACTGAGGCGTGGTCTTAGTATTTGTTTCCAAGTTTGTGTTTTGACGGAGCGTCGGCGAATGCGCTGTATGTAGACTCAGGAACACGCCGCTGCTAACTTCGAGTCGTAATATTTCCGAACGACTGAGAGACCGCCTGACGAGTCTCCAAAGCGTTTGTTGGCCGGCTCAGCCTGTATAAATTATTATTATTTAAGCAAGGTGAACATATTGATGACATGCATTGTGAGTACTGTTGTAGAAGGGCCCGCTGCGAAAGAGAGCAGACGGCTTCTTGTTCGTTTGGGGCGCATGAAGCAGTATATATATATTTATTTATTTTTTCCCTCATCCCATTCATTATCTTCGCACATCTTCTTCTCTCTCTCCTTCCAACTCGTAACTCAGATCCGGGGTCACATAGCAGGCTTTTCTCCCCCCTTCCCGCTACGGTACGTGCCTTCATTTTTATCGCGAGAAGATTTCAGCCTTTTCTTCCCTCGTCGACTCGCATCGAATTGTGCCCACCCACGCTGCAAGGCGCTCTCAACAATTGTGCAATATATATGTACATACCAGGTATTTATGTAGGCAAATAACGTCAGAATATTGTCATGGGAGTAGCACATCCATTGTATAGGAACGCATATATACATATATACCCCTATGCGAACCTTGTATGGTTGCACCTACAGTAGCTCTTAGGGGATGCCAGACATAGCTGTAGACGAATCTCATATGGTTGTATGTAGTGTCTTATGAATACATATATATATGTATTTGCAGGCGGATCTTATGTGGTAATACGAGTACGTAGCTCTTTGGGAATATTCATTGGAGCCAGTTCAGACATCCCCTTTGTGTGCAGAATATTCTGTTACAAGTCTGGGAATCTTCTGTATGACAACGCCCCGATAGACTGTATCTGCGTGCACGCAGGCTGGTTTTGGTCAACATATCTGGACTGAGTTGTGACCCCGACCGTTCTCTCCTTACTCACTCGAGTTCTCTCTCTTTCTCTCAACCCACTTGAGCATTAATAAGAAGTTCGCGAACTACAAGCAACGTCCTCTACCCAGCACCGACATCCCTGCGCCCCTTACCAGCTCATATCTCTACGCCCCTCTTCTCATTTGGCGACGTCGGCTAGGACTGGTCACCGCTGAGGTAAACGCACCTGCTCGTCACAGCCTTCTTCTACCCTCCCCGGCTCCTGTCACCGTGTGAGCATCGTCATGAGAGGCTTTTTATTTTTCGAGTTCCGAGTCATTGTTTTTTTTTCCATGTACTTATTTTCGGCCGTCACCCGCAGGAGCAACGTCTGTGCAGCATACCGGCACAAAATGTTATCGTGCCGAAATATTCCGCAACATTTGCGCACTTTACTGGTACATCTGAACTATTTGTGTCTCCGAACAAAGTGTATGGTACCTAACGTACTTGATGTCGGGAGAAACGAATGGTACACACAAGCGAACTCCTGAAGTATATGCCCTTAAAGGTCTGGTATTCCTTCGGAAGATCTATATTTTGCGTACCTGACGAGCACTTTAGCGGTAAGTTAATAACGTAGATATATGTGTACCGCATGATGTTTTTTGTGTTTTTTTGTGTTTGCCTTTTAGTGGATTGTTTTTTGAGTGTCGAAGCCTCACAACGAGGTGTGGGGTAGATCTATCACCTCATTTCTGTGTTGAATAGCCGCATCTTCAATCCCTCTTCCCGATTTTGGGATGATATGGTTATCATCCTTCTATCGCCGTGTGATCTGCATCCACGACTATTCAGGGTGGGCTAATGTGATGGAGTGGCACACCCATTGTATAGGAACGCACATACCCGTATGCGAACCTTGGTATGATCGCACATAATTCTTCGGGGATACCAGGCATATCTGTAGACGAATCTTATATGGTTGTATGTAGTGTCTTACGAATATATCTGCAGGCGAATCTTATACGGTTATACGAGTACGTAGCTCTTTGTGAATAGTCAGTGAAAGCAGTTCAGACATCCCCGTTGTGTGCATAATATTCTGCTACGTATAAGTCTGGGAACCTTCTGCAAGACAACGTCCCGGTAGAGAACATTCGGTTGTAGTTGGGAACTTTCTGTATGACAAAAGTCCCGATAGACTGTATGTATCTGCATGCATGCAGGCTAGTTTTGGTCGACGTCTGGGCTGTGTTGTGCCCCCCCCCGACGATTACCTCCTTACTCACTTGAGTTCTCGCCCCTTTTTCTCACCTCACTAGAGGAGCATTATGAAGAAGGTCGTGACCTCCGAGCAGCGTGCTCTACCCAGCACCGACATCCCTGTGCCTCTTACCAGCTATATATCTCTGCACCCCTCTTCACATTAACTTGTTATGTTGTTCCATGTGCATTTCGCGCACGCAACAGGTACAAACAGGCAAGTAAACGCCAGCAGAATCCCGCCGGGTGTTTGTCGGATAGCAATACTAATGAATAACTCTAGTAGCACCCGCGGGTATTACAGGGGACAATAGTAATTACCAGGTAGGACAGAACATTGTTGGTAAAAAAAGCGAAATATATAGGTTTTTGTGTGTACCGTAGGCCCTATTCACTATGGCCCCGCACATAATATTGTTATTAATAGTAAAAAAAGCGAAATATATAGGTTTTTGTGTGTACCATAGGCCCTGTTTACTATGCCCCCCCGTAGGTAGTACCCGCGACCCATTGCTAAATAAAGTACACACACTCTTTCGAAAGTTTGTTCACGTTTTGGTGTTTTGCGCGCCTCGCATGCATCAGGCAAGTAACACACAAAAAAAAAAAAAAAAAAAAAAACATGGCGTTTTTTTTTTTTGTTCTTGCGATGGGTCGAACCGAACGGGGCGCGAGCACGTAGTACGTGTTGTACGTGTTGCCGTGTTCTGACCAGCGCGAAAGGATTTTGCGCAGGGCTGGTGGCGGGTTGTGGTTGCTCCCGTTCTGCTTTTTGCTGAATGCGATGTTATTCTACCGACGTACCAGGTAGCCGTTTTTGTTTGTTGTTGTTGCTGCTGTTGTGGCTGTGTCGTCTTTTCTTGTGGTCGGATGCGCCGGATTTTGGTTGTTGTGGCACGTGCGTAACACGTCTGTCTGTGGCAGATGCGCTGGATTGGATGTGGCACGTACGTAACACGTGTGTGGCATGATCATACCGGTATATTCATGTCTGTTCGATGTATGTATGTATGTATGTATATATTAGCTCAGTACCAATCTGTCCGAAATTGTGAGGGCCGCTTTTGGTTGTTGTGATACTATATTATCAGAGTATACTCACAAGCGTCCCTTTTATTTCTCTGGACAGAGGGTGTGCTTTAGTTTAGTAGGTGTGGTTATAGCGTTTTGTTGCAGTTGATGTTTGGCAGTATGCTACATATACACCGCCGTCTGTGCATGCAATGGTTATTAATGATCGTTTCCGGGCTTCGCGTTGGGGGGGGGGCTACAACCTACAACAAAGCGGTATAGCCCGCTATGTGGTTGGCGCACGGCGAGTATGATCGTTGCTGCATCCCGTTGTTGTGCGAGATGAGGAAATACCCCACGGCTCTGGACGAAAATTTAAGGATCGATCGCTCGGTCTTCGTATTAATGTATGTACGGCCCTTACATTTCCGTCCAGAGTGCGGTATGGTGACGACTATGACCACATCCATCCATGTATGTATCTTGTGACTTGTGAGACGCAGAGCAATCGTTTTTTTGTCACGAACGCTGTGCGTACGTGCGAGGACGTGCGGTCACCCTGGGCGCCCGCGCCCGCGCCAAAACTGCTATGTGCCGCACTCAGCCAATAGACCGAGAGCTTATTCGATACCTGGTAGATCGAACTATCGTACTTTCGATGTATCGATAATCGATAGATCTTGTGGAACGTGTATACCGTGTGGAAGACGCTTTTTCCTCTGTCTATTCGCCCTGGCGTCCGCGCGTTTTTGTTGTTGCTGACACTGAACGAAAGCTTGGATGTATCAATTAAATATCGAAATCGTAGAAATCGATTTTTTTTTGTTTTGTTCATCGGTATCGTATCGAACTCGATTATCGTTATCGGTATCGTATCGTATCGAACTCGATTATCGTTATCGGATAGCGTATCGAACTTGATTATCGTGTATCGGTATCGTATCGTATCGAACTCGATTATCGTTATCGTATAGCGTATCGAACTTGATTATCGTGTGTCGGTATCGTATCGAACTAGATTATCCTTATCGGTATCGTATCGAACTAGATTATCCTTATATCGGTATCGTATCGAACTAGATTATCGTTATCGGTATCGTATCGAACTAGATTATCGTTACCGGTATCATATCAAACTCGATTATCGTTATCGGTATCGTATTCGATCTCACTCATCGTTCCCGGTATCCAACACCACCATGTGGGAAGGGGGGAGGAGAGCCTGCTATGTGACCCCGGATCTGAGTTGGAAGGAGAGAGAGAAGATGTGCGAAGATAATGAATGGGATGAGAAAAATATATATATATATATATATAATATATATATATATATATGGACAAGAGTAAAAACATGAGGTTTACCTGGTACCTCGATTTCAATATACGGCTGGCTTGTTGAGGGCAGAACACTTGACTATTATTGCGACCCTCACTAAACTGGCAAAAGTCTACGTAAATTACTGCTTGGTGTACCGTGTACACTATTACACTACACGCACGAACCATGAGGGAAGTCGGCGGTCGCATCGTTATAGTGTTGTGACCGGTATCTGTTGTCCTCACATTGTAACCGTTATATATCTCTACCACAAGTCAAGTGTGCACCAGTACACGCAGCACGTACGTGGTCGGTGCTTTTTTTCTTCTTCTTCTTCTTCTTCTTCTTCAACATCACTTTTACTTTCCAGCCGACAGTAGCTCGCAGGAGGTTTTACCCTCGGCGATCTTCTGGACAAGCCGTGGTCACAGGTGTCAGTCGTCCCTTCTCCCCCCCGGTAGGTGCCTTTGCTTTTTGTCGCGCATATTAGGGTTCAGCATCCCCACTGCTCGTCGATTTTCATCGAATGTAGCTAACTCACGCTCTCGCGCTTTCCGCCAATCAATTTCTTCATGCAAGAAAAAGTCCCTGCGAGCATGCACTCGGTGAGACTTGAACCCGCATAATTGATCTTGATAGGCACGCGGACCACCTACCAAGCCACCGGGGACGGCGTGCTGGCATGCAACAGAAGAAGGCGACTGGTTCTCTGCACAGTATGAAAAAACACATCTTCTATCTGATCTATGGTGATTGTTTCCTACCTACCCTACTATTTCATATTAACATTGTTACTAAGGCGTTTATTTGTTCGTGCGAGTGATTCCCGACAGATATAAACCTTGTGATATCGCGCTCTGGTCTCCCACACTTTTTACACAATTTTTATGATTATTTTTATTATTATCATCATTTTTCTTATTATTAGTATTATTATTAGTAGTAGTAGTAGTAGTAGTAGTAGTAGTAGTATTACGGGGGACCATAGTTAATAGGACCTATGGTATACATAAAAACCTATATATTTAACCATTTTTACTAACACTATTTGGTCCTATTAGCTATGGTCCCCCGTAATGGTAGTAATAGTAGTAGTATCATTATTATGCTTGCCTTCCGACAATATAGGTAAGAAAATGCCATTCCACTTTCCACTATCCACAACAAGTGTTTCAATTGGTGTTTCGTGAAGGCGTTTAGCGCACGACCCCACCCGGACATCAACCCCCCCCCCCCCGCTACGTGACCCTGTTAAGACTGCAGTTCCGTTTTGGGCACAAATTACTCATAATTTGACAGGTTTGTCCCCAAAACTGGACTGCAGTCTACCAGGTATACTATTAATATTACGGGGGGGCATATTAAACACGACCTGCGGTACGTACAAAAAACTATGTATGTCGGTATTTTTACTATTACGGGGGGCCATAGTTAACAGGACCAAATATTGTTAGTAAAAATGGTTAAACATATAGGTTTTTATGTCTACCATAGGTCCTGTTGACTATGGTCCCCCGTAATACAAAGGGTCAAGAACATCGAAAATTACTCATCATGACACATTCTGTATGCATGATACGGCACTTCAACCCTGGCGTGATTTTGGGGATGATATAATTTTGGTGTCCGAGTTATACACTGCAACAAGGAGAGGTCGCCGTGTATACGGCACCGGCGCAATACTTGATCCTACCCGTACGCCATGCTCGGTGCTCACGCCGCTCCTATAGATGGTTGATAGCACACTAAACTTATCATTGAATCAGTCTCTTTCTTCCAACACCCGAAGGGGTTTCCAACGCCGGAAGGGGTTATCTAACCCTTTTAGGACTGCAGTCCCCTTTTGGGGGACAAATTACTTATAATTTGACTGGTTCGTCCCCAGAACGGGACTGCAGTATAGTACTAAAGGGGTTGAAATACAAGAGAGAAAAAAACGGCACCATCACACTTTTCTCCTAAAAAGGTCAAAATGAAGGAAAAGAAGAAACACGGGGGTAGAGGGGTGTGGAGGTGGCGTTTCTTTTGGCGCACGACCCACCCGGACATCGACCCCCCCCCCTCCCCCCCCGATGTCTGAATGGTCGGTGAAAACCCGACATGCTCCGTCGCGGCACTCTGTAGGGATGCGAGGATCTATGATCATAAGAACCACACAGCCATGCATGAGATCGAGTGCATCTCTCCTATCGAGTACACCCCCCTCATGCCCCCCCCCCCCCCCCCCCCCCCCTTACGCAAGAAACCTGAAAATTACTTGGTTAGTGATACGTGCTACGGTGCTTAACCCTTTTAGAACTCCAGTCCCGTTTTGGGGACATACCACCCAAATTCCAAGTCATTTGTCCCCAATTGTCCCAAAAACGAGACTGCGGTCCTAAGAGGGTTAACCCTTCTAGAATCGCACTCCCGTATGTGGAGACGAAATCCTCAAATTGCAAGTAGTTTGCCCCCAAAATGGGACTGCGGTTCTAAAAGGGGTTAAATCTCTTAGGGCAAACTGCTGTTTGTGCCCCAAAATGGCTCAGAGACAAGGGAGGGAACGAAAAACGACACCACGCTCCTACAAAGGTCAAAATAAAGGAGAAAAAAAGCAGGGAGGACTGGACGATATTACGAAAACCGAGCATTTTTTCAAGATTTGTTTTGGCTTGGTTTTAGTGTAACCCCCCGTCTAGATCTCGAATATGGGTAGATATATATATAAAGTGGGGTGTCGTTTTTTTTTTTTGTTGCGTGCACCCGTAGAGTTACGTATTATTACGGGGAACCATGGTTAATAGGACGAACTATTGTTGGTAAAAATAGGGAAATACATTAGTTTTTGTGTATACCGCAGGTCCTATTAACTGTGGTTCCCCGTAATAGTATTACGGGGGAACCATAGTTAATAGCACCAAATATTGTTAGTAAAAACGGTTAAATATATATAGGTTTTTATGTATACCACAGGTCCTATTAACTATGGTCCCCCGTAATAGCTCAAATTCTTTTTCTGAGCCTCTCCTCGCTTGACGAATGGAGCTCCATAGTATTATTAAAAGTAAGCCATTAACATTACGGGGAATCATAGTAATCAGGACCCATTATGTGCACTTTTTTTTTTTTTTAAAATCATCGCTTTTACTTTCCAGCCTAGCTCGTATTACGGGGGAACATAGTTAATAGGACCAAATGATGTTGGTAAAAATGGTTAAATATATAGGTTTTTATGTAAACCATAGGTCCTATTAACTATGGTCCCCCGTAATAGGAGGTTTCACCCTCCGTGGTCACAGGAAGGTGTCGTCCCTTCTCCCTCCCGGCACGTGCCTTTATTTTATGTCGCGCATAGGATTCAGCATTCCCACTGCTCGTCGATTTTCATCGAAAGTAGCTAACTCACGCTCTCGCGCTTTCCGTTAATCAATTTTTAATGCAAGATTTTTTTTTTTTTTTTTTTTTATCCTCCGACGGATTGGTAAAAATAAAGCTTAAGCTCACCATTAAAAAGAGCCCCTACGAGCATGCACTCGGTGAGACTTGAACCCACGAAATTGATCTTGATAGGCACGCGGACCGCCTACTACCAAGCCACGGGGGACGCCGACTAAAATCTATATATTCCAATACTTTTAATAAAAGCTTTCCGTTAATCAATTTTTTAATGCAAGAAAGAGCCCCTACGAGCATGCACTCGGTGAGACTTGAACCCACGAAATTGATCTTGATAGGCACGCGGACCACCTACTACCAAGCCACGGGGGACGCCGACTAAAATCTATATATTCCAATACTTTTAATAAACACATTTGGTCCTGACTACTATGTTCCCCCGTAACAGTAAATCACCCAAAACAGATGTTTTGAGAAAATGCGCAGGCTTACATACATACCCTCGACGCGCAATCCGATAAATATCCTAGCATCCCACAGGGTGTATATACAGCTGTAAACATCGTGCAACCCTGAAGGGATACCTGATACCCTGGTACTGTTTATGCGCCGGGTAGTGTAGTGCCACTCTGTCCCGCAATATAAACACCGCTTGGACACAATATTCACATATAAAAGGTCCTAATATTTCCGAGATAAGAGTGGTGTTACGGGGGGCCATAGTAAATAGGACCTACGGAACACACCAAAAACCTATATATTTACCTATTTTTACGAACAATATTTGGTCCTATTAACTATGGTCCCCCGTAAAATAGTTACGCTGCGTGGGATCGGGAGTAGCATCCGTGGGGGAAGGATGAGACTACACGATCTCCCCACCCTAACCCTAACCCTAAGGCACGATAGTTCCTGGCGTGAGGAGTCGCGCCTGTCAGACAAATTACCGCCCGGTAGAGACCCCGTTGAGTTTGCGCACAGGGTTTGCGGTCGTTTTTTCAGCCCTCGTTTTTTTGTTTCTCTCTTTTTTTATAACGATGGCGACGAGGGTGATAAAAGTCGAACTCTACAGTTTCGGAAGGCTCTCTCTCTCTCTTCTCTCTCTCTCTCTTTCTCTCTCTCTCTCCTCTCTCTCTTCTCTCTCTCTCTCTCTCTCTCTCTCTCTCTCTCTCTCTCTCTCTCTCTCTCTCTCTCTCTCTCTCTCTCTCTTCTCTCTCTCTCTCTCTCTCTCTCTCTCTCCTCTCTCTCTCTCTCTCTCTCTCTCTCTCTCTCTCTCTCTCTCTCTCTCTCTCTCTCTCTCTCTCTCTCTCTCTCTCTCTCTCTCTCTCTCTCTCTCTCTCTCTCTCTCTCTCTCTCTCTCTCTCTCTCTCTCTCTCTCTCTCTCTCTCTCTCTCTCTCTCTCTCTCTCTCTCTCTCTCTCTCTCTCTCTCTCTCTCTCTCTCTCTCTCTCTCTCTCTCTCTCTCTCTCTCTCTCTCTCTCTCTCTCTCTCTCTCTCTCTCTCTCTCTCTCTCTCTCTCTCTCTCTCTCTCTCTCTCTCTCTCTCTCTCTCTCTCTCTCTCTCTCTCTCTCTTTTCTCTTTTCTCTCCTCTCTCTCTCTCTCTCTCTCTCTCTCTCTCTCTCTCTCTCTCTCTCTCTCTCTCTCTCTCTCTCTCTCTCTCTCTCTCCTCTCTCTCTCTCTCTCTCTCTCTCTCTCTCTCTCTCTCTCTCTCTCTCTCGAGACCGGATAGACCGTTTCCGAGAACACCTACCTTGTTTTCGGTGTTAGCGTCTTCCGGAAAAAAAAAAAGCGGGCGCCAGAAAAAGGGTCGCGCCCGCGAGTGTGCGAGGACCCCAAAACGTGTTTTTACTCTTTTGCGGCATTTCGGCCAAAATGCGCACGTTCATCTGGATTATATCGACACCGGAAGCTCCTTCCCCCTCACGTTCTGATCACAGTTCAGAGTGCTTTTTTTACTCTTTTGCGGCATTTCGGCCAAAATGCGCACGTTCATCTGCGATTATATCGACACCGGAAGCTCCTTCCCCCTCACGTTCTGATCACAGTTTAGAGCGCTACACCACCCCACTCACAATATATTCACAGCCTCTGCGCCTGCGTTATGGTTGCGGTATTTCCGCTCGGAATCCCTTTCTACTATTACGGGGGACCATAGTTAATAGGACCTATGGTGTACATAAAAACCTGTATATTTAACCATTTTTACTAACAAGATTTGGTCCTATTAACTATGGCCCCCCGTAATATGCGTTTGTTTTGCGCCGGAATCGAGCTCCTCTGAAGGTGCTGTACACCTCTATCGTGGGATCGCTCTCGCGTCTTTTACCGCCTTCAGATGCCGAGAATAAATCGGGGCGGCTGTCACGATGTATGTGGCAGAAAGCTGTTTGGTTTCCCTTTTCTATATTTTGCTGTCTGCACGTAAAATAAAAAATATATTTTATATTATACGTGAGCGCATGCGCGGACAAGGCACGCTTAGCGTCGGAGCCTTACAGTTAGAGCCGTGGGTTTTGGCCGGACTTCGCGGCTACTAAAAACTGTACGGTAGGTGTTACACCCTGGACAAACGCCTATCGAATGTGACTGTTGGTGTGTCGGTTGGTTGAGGATGTTTGCTTATCGATACCTGTCGCCCCCCGCAATAGGAAGGAGTAGAAAATTATATCGATACCTTTCGATTTGATCTACACGTTCAGAGCAGTAGATTCAATGGGCCGTTGTTCTCGTGGCTGCGACTTGGCTGGGCCCCGCGGCGAGGTAATAGGAATAGTTGGGTGCGAAACAAAGTGAGCCCACCAACTTGCTCAATTTGGCACTTTTCTAACGAACAGCGACAACAACAACAAAAACACGATTTTGAGCCACAAAACAAACGCATCACTCAAATAAATGCAAAAACGTGGAAGTTTCAGTTTTCCGCACTCTATCGCACGCTTGAATGGACTTTGATACCTGAACAAGTTATAACTATTTTACGGGGGACCATAGTTAATAGGACCTATGGTATACATAAAAAACTATATATTTCACCATTTTTACTATCAATATTTGGTCCTATTAACTATGGTGCCCCTACTAATAAGTGTGACGAAATTATTTTTTCAAAAAAGAAGCTGTGAGATCGAAAAAATACCCGCAAAAACTCGTCTTCGCAGGCTTGGCGTGATACTTCATTAAGAGTGATACTAATGTGGTGATAACTCGACCGCGCGCGTTTTTAGCGGACTTTGCAGGGTTTTTGAGCTTTCTACAAATTATTACAGGTTCGAAAGCAACGCGTTTTCGTGTCAGCTAACTCGCAGCCGCCCTACTTACGATGGGTCAGCCAACTCACAGCCCTACCTATATGCAACAAACAGTAGTCGTACCTTTTTATTTTTTATTTTTTGTGGGGTGACAGCAGTTAGTTGTGGTGGTAGGGGTCTACTCTCGGCAAAAACGGTCCAAGGGTCCGAACCGATCCGGCGGGCGGCGGGTCCGGGAGAGAGAGCAGACGAACGAGCTTGTGCTGTTGTTGTGTCCAAACAGGCGGTATGTGTCTACCTTTCACTGCTTGTGAAACGGTCGTGATGTTCACGGGACCTGCTGGTCGCGTTGTACCAGAAGAAAATCAGATCGATCACGGGTGTGGGTACCTCCTTCGGAGTATACATAATATATATATATATATATATATATTTAAATATATATACGAGTATATATTATATATACTCGTACGTATTAATGTGTTCGTACGGGGTGCTGGTAGCCTATTGATAGAATACAAGCATATCGTAGCTACGACGAGCGTCGAAATTCCGCCAAGCTGTAGACTACAGTAGTAGCGGTAGCAGTTGTAGCGGTAGCAGTAGTAGTAGTAGTAGTAGTAGTAGTAGAATCAAACTGCGTGTGGAGTTGTGATATATGCTTGTCAACTTTAGCGTGCAACGCTACTGCTACGAGCGAACGGATGCTGATCAGAGGGCCTGCTATGGCACTGCTGCCGACCGTAGCATACATTGGACAGCAATAATTGTTACTTGCTCGAGCAAAAAATGATGGCTTGCACACGGGGACCATACCGGACAGCGGCGTCTATATTTTATCGCGCGTCCATACACACATCATCGGCACATATATATATATATATATATATATATATATATTATATATATAATTTATGTCAACATATATGTCAACATTTTTAGCAACTGCCCTGTACCGATATTTTGGAAAGTCCGTCCAAGACGATCACCAGTATCACCAACCCCGCCGTGCCCGACCAGACAAAGAGGGGTACAAAAACGCTCGTCAATCGTTACAACCCTTCTAGAACCGCATCAGTCCCGTTCTGGGGACAATTCACTCAAACCGCAAGTAGTCTGTCTGTCCCCAAAACGAGACTGATGCGGTCCTAAAAGGGGGGTTTTGAGATACAGAGTGCCAGGGGTAGGTAACACCGGCATACCGGTACGTGCGTATTATGCAATGGGGTGAAGAGATCCCTCACAAAATCTATCAACAGCAGATATGGCCATAATTTTGGCCCCCCTTAACCCTTTTAGAGACCGCAGTCCCGTTTTGGGGACGCATTACTTATAATTAGGGCGCCTTGCCCCCACTTACGGGAGTGCGGTGCTAGAGGGGTCAACCCTTTTAGGACTGCAGTCTCGTTTTGGGGACAATTGGAGACAAATTACTTGGGATTTGAGTGGATTGTCCCCCTAAACGGGACTGCGGTTCTAAAAGGGTTATAAGGGTATACCTGGTATACTACAACCGATCGTCCGTTATCTGACTGCTGTGTGGAGAAAGCGGTGGATAAGTTGTAGATCCCCTGCGTACCGTTTTCCCCTAGCACGAGAGGCGCCTTAGAAGTGGCGATACACACCACGAGGCGCCTTACAAATGGCAACATACGCACTACCTTGTAACCTACTACCAGGGTACTACTGTAGGTGGTACCTGGTATATAGATGGACATTTAGTTATTTTTTCGCTTTTGGCTTTTGACCGTATGGTACGGCACACGTTTCGGCCCGACATGCATCGAGTATTAACCCTTCGAAGGACTGCAGCAGTCCCGTTTTGGGGACAAACCACTCGAGTTGTAAGTAAGGATGTCCCCAAAACGGCGCGGCAGTCCCAAAAGGGTGGTTTAGGGCCGTTGTTGTCTCGGAGAGCTTTTCCCCTCCAGAATTTCCAGATTTGTGAACGAATTTGACTTCCCCGAGTTTTTTTTGCCCTCTGTTACATTTCCCAATTTACGACAAAACGCCCCCGTATCTTGATACAACCTTTCCAAAAATCCCACATCTCGGATAACGTAACACTTTAGCATTTGACGTTAATGTTTTGGGCGTCAGCGGAAATAGTTATCCGCAACGTATTACGTTGCCACGTTATCATATTTGTAGGTGCTGTGATGACATCGTGTTTGTACGTTACGATATCGTCCGCCACTGCACCAACAAAGCGTCAGAGCGTTATGTTGCATCAACATAGGCAGCAGCACAATGTTACTCTGTGCTGTGTGTCACAGGGTCGACAGTCCATTGCGCGTAGCGTACTGACTGTTACCGTGTTGTTAATAGCTGGATTCCGACGTGCTATAGTAACACGCACGCTAGGACGGCCACGTACATGCCCAATGTATCGCTAGATAGCGTTCTGTTCCTGCGTTAGTTCGTTCGCAAATGTAGGTGTGACGTACAACGTCATGCCAGGCAACAGGGTCGGCAGCCCGTAGCGAGTAACGCTACGTACGTTGCGGCGTTAGCGGAATTCCAACTACGGGGGACCACAGTTAATAGGACCTACATTACACACAAAACACTATGTATTCACCTATTTTCACTGGAAATATATGGTCCTATTTACTACGGCCCCCCATAATAGTGTCTTCGCAGCACACGTTACGCAGATAACGTACACATGCTCAATAAAATGCTACCAAAATGTTGCTTTGCTACCTCGAACGCACACTTGGTAATACTGCTGTAGTTGTAACACACTACGTTACGCAAACAGTGGTGTTTGTTATTTGACCTTAACAACGTCGAATCGATGTGGTGGGCTATGGGAAAAGCCCTGTTTTCCGTCATAGCCTGTATGTACGTGCAGTGTCGTGGATCTCAGGGGGTGCAAAAGCCCATGTGGTTGATCTCAAAAAGTGGAGTGGTGCCTGGCGAAGGGCGTGTCGCGCGTCTCAACGTACATCCCTTTCCGCCTTCTCCTCCAATACGATAAATCCTCGGCGTGTTTATTGGCGTGCTATAATGCGACTATTATATAACGAAGTTAAACTGCTTGATGGGGGTCTCTTCGGAATCGGAAGCACGATCACGACATAACATTGCGGTACTGCTGTACTACGTTGGCGACTCCGCTCAGTGCAACACTGGTAACCCATGCTATGTACCCAAGAGTCGAAAACGGAAACATACTCGTAGCAACATTATGTTACAGCAATGACTTGTCCAACCGTAGCGCCGGTGACACACGTCATGTATTACTCAAAGAGCCCAAAACGGAAACATACGTAGCAACATTGTGTGCGCAGCAAAGACAGGCCCAGCCATAACGTGGCAACGTGTGGTGCTACGTCCAGGTGCCATTTATGGTATCATAACGTGGTACTTAATGTATGCCGCAACGTTACGGTCAGATCGTCAATGCGAGTAACGTGCTCACGTACTGTTACGCGCTCCTCGGCATTCTAGTAGCATATATATCCCAACAGAGTGTTAAGTCGCGACCAGCTCCGAAGGTAACTTACCTAAAAGCTACAAGTGCGGCAAATGTTCCGTTTTCCGAATAAGGGGAGGGCTCGACGAACGAGATATCTGTTTATTCGGACTGACGGAAGAGGGCCTTACTTCTACAGCGGTATGCCAAGACATTCGATTCGGGTTGAAAGGGAATATGTACGAGTACGATACATTTTCAGAGGGCAAAATCGGTACCCATTTTTTTTTTTTCTTCTTCTAGCTTGTATAGTCATTTACTTCAACTTCACACTGATATTCAATCAAAACGCTCCTTATGCTTGAAGCGTTCTACGACTGAGTTTCAGCCCTTTTTTTTTCTGAGGCTCCTTCCTCACTTGAGGAGCTCCATATCTCACGCGAAAACTGACTTCAGCAAAAAAAATAAATCAAATTGCATCCCGATGAATAATCTCATGGCCCAAGTATACGAAAACGTCATTTTTCGAAACAAGAGTACGACTCTGACGATTTTGGGCTAAGGAACCCCGTCATTGAGACAACATTTTAGTGGAAATGTGCTACCTCTATCGTAAAACGCGTTGCTTGAGAAGACATATTATAGTACGTAGTAAGAGTACCGCTCGAATTGACATAATGTCAGTGTTTCGGAACACACGATAGTCGCTATTAACTTTATGTTAGGGCGTTATGCCTAATAAACTGAACCCGAACACAATGTTTCGGTGTTACGCCTAGAGCCTCCTTCACCAGATCGTTATGCTAGCAAGTTAGCGTTATGCCTAATAAACTGAACCCGAACACAATGTTAGGGTGTTACGCCCAGAGCCTCCTTCACCAGATCGTTATGCTAGCAAGTTAGCGAGTGGCGGATTGCAATCGCGGTGCATGTTAGTCAGGTTGATAACGTACGAGTCTGAAAAACTCCTACCAGGTATTAATAACATGGCGTTACGGTGTTATGAATAGCACGCGTATACCGATCACTGCGTATTAACACTATGTTTCCGTACGAGAGCCGCCGAGATAAGAGAAAAAACGTGACGGTATTCGTTATAACGTCCGCCGATATGCATTTATATAACGCTATACGTTACCGTGCTACGCTATTGCTCCTCCACTGCTAACATTATGTTATTAAGATAGGGCGTTGTCATGCCGCTGTGTTAGGCCCCATAACGTAGATAAGTATAATCCGAGTGTTACGTTGTTATCCAAGGTGTGAACAAATCACAAATAAATCAGGAAAATCTCGACAAAAAGAAAAAAAAAAACTCCGGTACGTAGCAACAACGGCCGGCCGTTTTACGCTCTTCGTTACAGCAGTGTGTCCCCTTCTGTTAAAACCCCCCCCTCTCCTACGAGTGTAGCACTCTTTCCCCGCTGCCCGTGTGCTTGAAAGTTATGGCGTTTTTGCTACCCGACAAGAGATACATAGACTGAGTCAGCTGTACTGACTCATCCTGTGAAAGGGGTTGCTGCGCTTCTCGGGCCAAAACTATCTGACCGGAGTTGTAGGTTAATTTATCGAGTGAGGGGCTATAGTGCAGTGATATTATACCGGTTATTACGGGGGAACATGGTGATCAAGACCAAAAATATCCTTTCTAAAAAGACTGCGACATGTAGGTTTTTGTGTATATGATGGGTCCTGAATACTATGATCCACCGTAACAGCAGCATGGTGGTTTTACTGGTGTTCTTACTCTGGAGGAAGCGCTGCGCCTATAGCGCATATATGTGTGGAAGAAGCGTGTTGGTCGGCTTATATAGCCCTACGCACTGGCGCGCCCTAGCCGGTCGCCCCGGTGGAGGACAAACTTGTTCCAGAAGGTCATGTTTCGGGTCAGAGGGATTGACCCTTTTAGGACTGCAGGCCCGTTTTGGGGACAAACTACTTGGAATTTGTGTGATTTGTCCACAAAACGACACTAAAGGGTTTCAAGCCCCTCATAGGAGAAACTCAGAAAATAAGGCGACACACCCATACCACGGTGGGTGGCATTGCTCTATCTAAAGCTCCGGAGTACATCCACAGCAATCCACAGCGGTAGTAGCTTGTTCGGAGAGTCCGCCCCGATCGTCACCATCATCGTGCCAGCTCAGATCATCAGAGGGGTGGATGAACACGAGCGCTCATCAATCGTGGAAGTATTGCACACACGTCGCGTAGCTGAAACAGACAGATACGTATCATACGAACGACAAGTATACCAAAACCATGATTTCGCTTGCGTGCCGACGTTGTACTTGGCGTGTGTTCCAGCCCGCGCGGCGTTGTATTGTGTCCAGCAATAGTAGTGATCCCACTATAGTGCCGGCATATATGCCGCAGCCAACAATACTGGCACTATATATAGCGGCAAAACGGCACTAACTACTCCGCACAGATAGCTAGTACGCACCACACTGGCCAGCTCCATCGGTGCCGAGCGATTTCGCAGACACTTACACGTCGTATCCGGCAGCCGGCACTACCCAACCGCCGCTAATTTTTACAGGGGGACCACTACTATTTCGGGGGGCCATGGTAAACAGGACTAAATATTGTTATTACGGGGGTCCATAGTTAACAGGACTCATGGTACACACAAAAACCTATATATTTCCGTATTTTTACTGCTAATATTTGGTCCTGTTTACTATGGTCCCCCGTAATAGTAAAAATAGGTACCAGGTAAATATATACCAGGTAGGTTTTTGTGCGTATAAAGTAGGTCCTATTAACTGTAGTCCCCCGTAATACTGCCCTATGATGATACTCTTACGTACCAGTACGTACGGGGTATGTCCCTTCTACCTACACTATTTTTCTCCCACTTTTTGTTTGTTTTGTTTTGTTGATGCCGCGGAAGGCGAGAGGAAACCCCTGTCCACACTTATTTCGAGTAGCTTTCGCGTACCGGTTCGAACCCAGTTAGTTCGTTTCTTCCGTCTCACAGTCGGGCCTGTCTCTGTGACAGGCCGTCATCAAAAAGTGGTTCACTCCGAGGATGTACGAGTCTATAGGCCCCCGAGTCTAGTATTATATCTCCCGACTAGAGGAGTGTGGGAGTTGATCCCGCTACTATAACCTCTCAATACTCTTCCAAGCTTCGGCTCAGTGCACGAGTCGGACCTTGTTATCCCCATCTGGGAGCGTTTTCGTCCGTAACTCTTTTCCCGCTTTCTCTACCACTCCGGACGGAAGTGAGTGGGGCGTCCATTCTTAAATATTTACGGGGGACCATTGTAAATAGGACCAAATGTTCTGCGCGTTGAAACATGCGCGTAACGGCAGTAATAAACCAGCCATTTTTATGGACAGCGGGTTTTTGGTGGATGCTTATTCGGGAGTGCTTGGGGGGGAGGGCTGGGCTCTTGCCGTTGGAGGTGGCAGGGTCAGGGGTACGAGGAGTAACAGTAGCGGTAATAGTAGTAGTAGTAGTAGTAGTAGTAGTAGTAGTAGTAGTAGTAATAGTAGTAGTAGTAGTAGTAGTAGTAGTAGTAGTAGTAGTAGTAGTAGTAATAGTAGTAGTAGTAATAGTAGTAGTAGTAGTAGTAGTAGTAGTGGCAATAGTAGTAGTAGTAGGAGTGGTAGTAGTAGTAGTAGTAGTAGTAGTAGGAGTAGGAGTGGTAGTAGTAGTAGTAGTAGTAGTAGTAGTAGTAGTAGTAGTGGTAGTAGTAGTAGTAGTAGTAGTAGTAGTAGTAGTAGTGGTAGTAGTAGTAGTAGTAGTAGTAGTAGTAGTACTAGTAGTAGTAGTAGTAGTAGTAGTAGTAGTAGTAGTAGTAGTAGTAGTAGTAGTAGTAGTAGTGGTAGTAGTAGTAGTGGTAGTAGTAGTAGTAGTAGTAGTAGTAGTAGTAGTGGTAGTAGTAGTAGTAGTAGTAGTAATGGTAGTAGTAGTGGTAGTAGTAGTAGTAGTAGTAGTAGTAGTAGTAGTACAAGTAGTGGTAGTAGTAGTAGTAGTAGTAGTAGTAGTAGTAGTAGTGGTAGTAGTAGTAGTAGTAGTAGTAGTAGTAGTAGTAGTAGTAGTGTGTGGGGGGAAGGGTTGGAGGAGGTAGAAGAGCGACAGAGAGAGAAAAACCGCAGCGACTATCTCGTTGGTACTGCCGATAGCAGTGGATACCAGCAACACCGCACGACCTTCTTTCTGCGCGTTGAAACATGCGCGTAACAGCAGTTATAAACCAGCCATTTTGATGGAACAGCGGGTTTTCGGTGGATGCTTCTTCGGGGGTGCCTAAGGAGGGTAGCGGTCGTTTTTTGGTGGATGACATGGAGGGATGTTGGTTGTAGTAGTCTTTATGAGCGTCACATCTGTTTCGATTTGTCGTACCAGGTATGATATACTGCCGGGCTTTTGTTGTGGAGAGTTCTTCACTTTCCGTTATTACGGGGGGCCATAGTTAACAGGACCTATGGTATACATAAAAACCTATATGTTTAACCATTTTTACTAACAATATTTGGTCCTGTTAACTATGGCCCCCCGTAATAGTCTTTTTTCAGAACAACACTACACATTGTCGGATGGGAAGCATAGTAATAATATTAAAAATAGCGAAGTATATAGGCGTTTGTGTAAACAGTAGGTCCTATTTAATATAGCCCCCCGTAATACGTAGTAGTCTTCTTATATACTGTATTAACAAGCTTGAAAGTCATCTCTCGTTTGGTCACCCGACGACAGATAGACAGAGGCACATAATATTGATAAATGTGTACCGGTTGTAAGTATAATTTACCACGCATGAAAATACTCGAGATTATTAAAAATAGATACATATATACGGGTATATATTAGTATTTCCCTTGCCATCCGACAATGTGCAGCATGAATGATCTGATCTTCAACATTGATCACACTCATAACTTTCCCGAAAGAAGAAAACCTCGGAAACAAAAGGAAACCCATATGCACCTAGTCTCCCCCCCTTCTATGCCAACTTACGGCTTGTCTACTCTGTATATTTTCCCCGCTGAAATGTGGTTTCAAGGTTCTAGACAATCCATCTACTGATACTAATGATTGGACATGTGCAGAAAACGCGAGTAGGAAATTACTGCTGCTGCTGTTGTTGTGTGCCAGAAACTTTGATTGGTGAATTGATTGTATAGATGTGTTTTGCGCGTGTTTGTGAGTGATTGCTACAGCGGTAGCAAGTGTGCGTAGCATGCTGTATGGCTGACGACAGACCACCCAGCAAGCAGTTGGTGTGTGTGCAATATGTCTATACCTACAGTATGTCGCAAGTTGTATCATACCTCTGGTATGTATGTATGTGTGTGTCGTGTGGTACCACCAGAAAATACTCACATGAATATACCACTACTGTAAATACACGCACTTGAAAAAACACGTTATTCTGTGTCCGTCTCGAGTATACATGTACGAAGTACGTACGCGCATACTCTGTCCGGTGGTTACTGTCGGCAAATCAAGGCAAACCGAAGGCACGTTCTGTTAAAATAGCCGAGATCCGAGTCGAGTACGTCACCCGTGCCGTTATGGAGAACAGACAGTGTCTCTCCTTTTTATCCGCCGCAAGCTGTCGCTTTCGTACGATATATATACTCCTTGCTCGTGCCTTCCTGTGACCACGGATGTGCTGCTGCTGCTTCTGCTGCTGCTGATGATGACGTGGTACTCATCCGCCGTTATTTCTTATTCGTTGTGGGAGATGCACGGCGTCGATGGGACTGGCTGGACTAGTAGCGAAGAACGCACTGCACTGCGAGATGCATATATATGTACATATACATACGGTGGTACTAATTTGTTGAGCTCGTGTAACAAGAGGTTGGGGCGGCAGTAGACCTGCTTTATATGGGCCAATGCAGGTTCTCTTTGATCACAAAAATTAACCGCACTCTGGACCACTCTCACCGTGCGCAGTTTGGTCCAGCTCATGACGAGTGTCGAGATACAGCCAGGCATGGATGAACAGCAAGGCGGACGGGCCTGTGGGGACCGGGTATATACTGCCATCATATCGAGTTGTCTCTGGCTGGTGTATATCACCTTTCGGTTATACTCATCACTTTGATTAAAAGTGTTTGGGTGGATTTTACGTTGTTTCCCTTTCGCTGGTTGGATGAGTGGTATACAGTATATTCTGACAAGTGGGGCCAGAGTGTCCTTCCCACGGCTGCCAGTACAGATGCCCTTGAAAGAGCTGGCGTGTTTTAGATTGAACGACAGGTAGGAGATGTCATGGATGGAAATTGGAGGTACGGTTTTTACTCGTAGATGGAGGCATCGTATGTAGGTGCAGAAAAGGTGTTGGACAATAACCATTCAACAAACAGCCAAAGAAAAAACGCAACGAACGAACGAACGAACGAGCGTGTTGTGGTTGACACTCGCTCTCAGTGATAACTTCTCATGCAACCCGCGTTAGTATGTATTGGTACCAGGTGTTATATGCCAGGTACGGCGCAAGGCACCTTTCGCGATCAGGACTGACTTACTATTACAGGGGACCATAGTAAATAGGACCTGTGGCACACACACACACAAAACCCACCAGGTATATATTTCCAAATTTTTACGAACACTATTTTTGGTCCTATTTGCTATGGTCCCCCGGAATGTGAAGAGTATCGTAAACCCCATCCATCAACACGATATATTCCCGAGGGGTAAGTATGTATGGAACGTGCGCACGAGCTTGTACGAAGCGTGAACACATCGAAAAAACAGCGGTACGAAGTGTCTCGCCCAAACCTCTTCACAGCTACGTATACACTCGCGGTTTCAAAGATAAATTACTTGCATGGGGTGTAGAATACGTTTTGCAGTATATAGTAAAAGGGTCGAAGGTACTCTGTAGGCCCGATTGCACAGGGGAATCGGGATAGGCACTTACTTCGTGAGATTGAGAGTGAGAGTATGCGAGAGTATTGGGTCGGATTTTTCATCCTTCCCGGGCGGGATCGGAAGGTCTGAAAAGACGTGGGGACGAGCGTTCTTGACTCCCTTCGAACCCCCTTGTTCCCTACATGAATACGCCTTCCAGGTAACTACGCCGTTCTTTTCCCGTATATGAAATGTGCCTACATCCTCAGGGAGTACTTGCAGATTTGCAGGCCTTCCAGGGTAATGTATTATTCATGACGCCAACCCGCCCTACCTTATCCGTACACGTACGCAAATATTTTGGGAAACATCGGTTCCACGAACGAACTACACCGTTCTTTTCCCGTATATGAAATGTGCCTACATCCTGAGGGAGTACTTGCAGATTTGCAGGCCTTCCAGGGTAATGTATTATTCATGACGCCAACCCGCCCTACCTTATCCGTACACGTACGCAAATATTTTGGGAAACATCGGTTCCACGAACGATTGGTAGAGAACTTTAACTCGAATACGCGACTTCAAACCCACTCCCCCACCTCTACCCTGCGAGGCCAGGGAGCCTCCTTAAGGGACACCAAAAGAGGGAAGAAAAAGGAGACCTTTCCGTAAAAGGGGGTTCGAAAACCGCGAGCCACCGAAGCTACCCCGCGACCCCGGCGACAGCGACCGGGGGGGGGGGGGGGGGGGAAGCGAAAATGGACGCTTGGAAACGAAAGCATCAAGGCATCGCCACACCCCCAACGGGGAGGGGAGGGGGGAGGGGTACTCATGAAGGGGGGGGGGGGGGGGGGGGGGGTACTCGTATCGTACTCGTATCATGCATGGCCGCAGTCGTATGACCATAGACGGGGGTACTCATGTCATGCATGGCCGTAGTCGTATCACCATAGACGAGGGAATTCATGTCATGCATGGCCGTAGTCGTATCACCATAGACGAGGGTATTCATGTCATGGATAGCCGCGGTCGTATGGCCATAGACCCTCGTATCCCTACAATACCGGGACGGGGCACATCGGGTTTTCACTAACCAGGCAGGCATGTTGCTTGCACCAAGCGCAAAGCGCCGTGGGGTATTCGGCGAGTCGCATGAAGGGTGAGCTGCATCCTACGAAGAACCGCTGGTGAGGCGGGCTTGCAATGGATGATGGGAGGGGGGGAGCGGGGGCGGGGGGGGGGGAGGGTGTACTCATTAGTTGCGTAGCTTGCCTCAGTCATTTGTCCATTGACCACGCATCCCTTTCGAGACTGTGGGCGGGGGGGGGGGTTACTCATTTGTTGCTTGCCTTAGTTAGTGGATCATTGACCACGCATCCCCCTCGGGACGGAAGGGGCGGGGGGTGGCGAAAATGCACTCTGAAGACGGAAGGACACAAGCTACCGCCAGGTTCCTAGCGAGTGGAAAGTTGGTTGGGGCGGGGGCATCGTTGAAAAGGCTGAACACAAAAGACACAGTCCTGTGCCCCAGTATGAGCGGCCGCAACATCCCGAATCAACTCCGGCAATAAACGGGGGGGGGGGCAGGGGGCGACAGGACGACCGTAGCCCGTTCCCAACGCGTATAGACCTTCCAAGCAGTACGTTATCATTTCCCCGTGTTCCTCAAACCTGGGCCTTCATCCTCTTACAGCCCCTCCGAGGCACTACCGTAATAACATCCACTTAACGCCAGGTAGCAAGCTTGTTCACGGGTTGTTAGCTACACGGTACGTTAGGTTTCAGGTCACCTTTGGTGTGCTCCATTGGTTTCCGCTTTTTTTTTCTTGGATTTTGGGTCGGGGTTTTTTTTCGTACGTACGATGATTCCGTTTTCCGAACAATGCCGGAAATTTTCGCGACCGCTTCAGTTTTCGACTAGGCCACCCATTTTGACTGCCTTTGGGTAGTTTAAAACCTCAGGGGTTTTCTCCCTTTTCCATCAACCGCTCGTCTTCCATGTTCTTGATGGTCCTGCCGACCCCCCCTCCCCGCTCATCGCGTGGGGGGGAATTCAAGAATTCTAGCCGTTCATACAAAATCGAAAGACACAGGATCGTAGGTTTGTGTGATCTGCCTTTTCGAGGACGCAATTTAGCACCCCCGCCCCCCCCCGACTACGGTCGTGGATGACACGAGTACCCCCCCCCCCCCCCCCCCCCCCCCCACCGCCCCTACGACTACGGCCATGCAGAACATTAGTAGACCCCTCCACACTTCGCTGTGTGGATGTGGCGGTCGATGTTGACGTTTTTCGAGTCGTTACGGATAGGCTTCCTTCCCCCCCCCCGCCCCCCCCCCCCCCTTTTTTTTAGGCGTTTCTGCTGAAGGTTTTCGTCGCCGCGCAAGAGGGTTAAGAGAGGTGTGCGGGTAAATTCGATATCGAGCGAGAAATCGAGTTCGATGCGATACGGCATAACAAACGAAACAAATCCCGTCGATACGATTCCGACATTTGATACCGTGAACACTAATATTTCGTTCAGTATCTGCTTCTGAGAATACGGGGGCGCCAGGGAGGGAGGGAGGGAGGGAGGGAGGGATGGGAGGGAGGGAGGGAGGGAGGGAGGGAGGGAGGGAGGGGGGGGCGGCAACACAAGTTCGATACTTTCTGTACGATATCCGGCACTTCGTAGTGGGAGTGGCTTCGAGGAGGCGCGTCTTCGACGAAACGTTTCGCATGCGTTTCGTGGAGCCGGTGCCGTCCCCAAATCTTCCTCTGTTGCTGTTCCTGCCTTCATGTGATCTGTATGCGGCTCGTTGGGGTGGGCTTCTACGATGTTCTGGGTGTGCCCTGGAAGGCGGGTGTTGGTCTGGGAATAGGAACACAGTACAGTAGTGGCGGCCTCTCTATAGTGGCGGTATGCGGCAGCCAATAATACCGGCACCATAGCGGCAACCGGCACTAATTACACCGCACTCTACGTACCGCACTCTGGTGCACGTACCAGTTCTAAACCTGGTACACAATATTACTGCTGTACCAGGTTACCTGTAGTACAAATAGTGCGCAAGTACTATTAATATTATTAATAGTAAGTACGTGATACGATCATTAATAGCACTCGTTCTCTGCAGCACTCGTATTAACCCTTTTGGAACTGCGGTCTCGTTGTGGGGACAAACCGCTCAAATTTCAGGTAGTTTGTCCCCAAAACGGGACTGCGTTCTAAAGGGTCATTGAGACAGAACGAGTATGAATATGATATCATACGTACAATACGTGCTTTGACCGGTAGACTTTTCATCTCTCAGCCCTTTTGCTCTTCAATCTCAACACTTGTTCTTTACGATCATGATGGACCGGGGATGCCCTTACGTCTTGTTCGCAGTGGATGGATGTGATGTCGCTCGGGGTATAGAAACGACAAAACAAGATGTGGATTTGATTAACCCCTTCAGTACCGCAGTCCCGATCTGGGGACGAACCAGCCTATTTCCAAGTGGTTTGTCCCAAAAACGGGACTGAAGTGAGTACTAAATGGGTACTATTAAGAATAATAGTATAATAGCAATAGGACTAGTATAGCACTCACAACTTCGCCCACACACGCCGCTTTTTACAGACTCTTCTCTACTATTTATTACACGTTTAGTTTCAAGATGCGTGTGGCGTGTGGCGGCGCCGTGTTTGTTTTCAGAATTATCAACGCATGCATGTGAAATGTGCATGTGAAATGGATAATTTTATAATTTTGAGGTAAAAGTTCTCGTACGAGTACTGGTCTTGAAGACTTATTATTATACTCTTAACCCTTTTAGGACCGCAGTCCCGTTTTGGGGACAAACTACTTGGAATTTGAGCGGTTTGTCCCCAAAACGGGACTGCGGCCCTAAAACTTTCAGTGTAGAATATTCTCGCGTGTGAGGTCGGTGGTGATTGTTAAAAGAGGCGATGAACTATGTCGGCGAGTGGATATACCGCCGTATCAACACAACCAACACATCGAAAACTGTGATACTATTATTACCAGGGGGGTGGTGGTACTATTTAATACAACAAAAGAGCAGTACGAGTATAACTGTGTACCAGGTAGTTTAGTAAAAATGAAGGCACGTACCGTAGCGGGAAGGGGGAAGAAGAGCCTGCTATGTGACCCCGGATCTGAGTTACGAGTTGGAAGGAGAGAGAGAAGAAGATGTGCGAAGATGATGCATGGGATGAGCAAAAATAAATAAATAAATAGTATAGCTCGTACTCTCAACGATTATACCAGGTATCCTCGTTTTCGTCTCTTTTTTTCTCTTTCTTTCTTGCCGTTTATTCTTCTCTCGTTCTTTCTTGCCTTTTATTCTTTTCTCGTGTTCTGTTTTTGCCCGTTTAACTTTTTTTTTTCGCTTCGCTCGGCCTTCATTATTTAATTTCTTTTGCGTGGCGTAGCTTTTTTCTGGGTCTTCGCTTGCTTTTTAATTTGACGTGTTTCATGTTTCATGTCATTCCACTTCACGTTTTTACTTCATTTCGTTTCAGCTACCAGGTACCAGGTATTAAATAGCTTGTTCTTTGCTCTGTCTGTTGTCGTATACCAGGTACAGAAGTACCACAGCAGCAGCAGCAGCAGCAGTGCACTATATTATTTATTATTAATAGCAGTAGGTTGCGAATCGTGCAAGGATTTGAGGCCACTTCTTATGCAGTCGGATTTTTTGCAGTCAGTTGGAAATTGTGCCATCAGCACGTTCGCACAAGCTTTTGCCCCGAAAATGTGCGAAACTGCTGTTTCTCGCCTCAGAATGACTTGGACTTTTCTCCAAGACCTATCTAGAGCTATTTCCCACTTCTCCAGGTGCCCAGTAACTGTTACAAGAAATCACCTTCGGCAATTTTCCGATCCAACAGGGTCAAATACGATTACGATCAGGGATCGGATCGGAAAAAACGTTTTTTCCGATCCAATGGGGGATTATATAATCATCGTAGTTGACCCAGTTGGATCGGAAAAGTACCGGAGGTGATTTCCTGCAACTAACTGGGCACCTGCAGATGCGGGAAACAGCTAGCTCTAGATACGTACTCGAAATGCGTATCCAAGAAGGCGATCAGTTAGGGTTCTACAAGCACCTTAAGGGGATGGATGTGGAAGGGAAGAGGACATTCCATTCGCAGTACATCAGGGACGAGGAAGGTAGATTACTGCGAGACATAGGCCTCATCCGGGAACGATGGGTAAGGTGGTTCCAAAAGCTGCTAAACACCAAGTCATCGACCCTCGACCCGACTATCGTCGATGAGCTCAAGGTCTGGCCCTCGTGCAGTCCGCTGGACGACGTCCCGTCTAGATACGAGGCGGAAGACGCGATCAGGGCGATGGCGAACCGCAAGGCGGTTGGGCCTGATGGTGTCCCAGCTGAACTTCTGAAGGTCCTGGCCGACGAAGGAGACTCGGACACCTTGGGAAGCTTCTACGAGATTATCGTCGTTGTGTGGAGGGGAGGGGTCGTGCCGCAGCAATGGAAGGATGCAACGATTAAGGTGCTGCACAAGAAGAAAGACAGGACGGAGTGTGGTAAGTATCGTGGCATTTCCCTTGTCGCGCATGCCGGTAAAGTACTCCTCAAAGTCATCGCGCGCCGACTCAGCGACTACTGCGAACGGGAAGGCATCCTGCCAGAGGAGCAGTGTGGCTTTAGGCCCGAACGATCGGCGGTCGACATGATGTTCGTGGTGCGACGCTGGCAGGAATTGGCAAGGAAGAAGGACACTCCGCTGTCCATGTGCTTTGTCGACCTCACCAAAGCCTATGACTCCGTCGACCGAACCCTCCTGTGGGCTGTCTTAGCTCGCTTTGGCGTGCCACCTAGAATGCTCACAGTTACCCGCCAATTCCACGACGGATGGCGAGCACGCGCGGCTGGATGACGGCGAGTGCTCAGGTATGTTCGACGTGAAACAAGGCCTCCGGCAAGGGGGTGTGCTCGCGCCATTGTTGTTCAACATGTTTTTTACAGCGGTGCTGCGTGTGGCGGAGAAACGTTTCGCTGCTGATAAAGCCATCACGGACAGCTTGGTGCAACTCCAACGAAAGCAGGAGAAGAAGAAAAAGAAGAGGGGGAAGGCACGGGCCGGGCACGCGGACGGACAGGGGAATGATAAAGAGGCCCAGACACTGTAGGCTATGCTCTATGCTGACGATGCGGGAATAGTATCGAGATCACCTAACGGCCTGGAGAGGAGGATGACGGTGATCGTGTCTGCATGTGCCGCTTTCGGCCTGACGGTCTCGGAGGCCAAGATGGAGATAATGTGTCTGCAAACGAAAGATGGGGGGAACGTGCCGTTCACCGTCACCGCAGCCGGCCAAGTGTACAAACAAAAACGACCGAGTTTGTGTATTTGGGCGGGGTTATCAGCGCAGATTGGACGGGCAGAAGTGTCGAGGTAACGCGTCGACTCCAGAGGGCATGGGCATGCTTCGGGTGGTATAATATGGAAATCTATGACCGCCCGGGTGTGCGCCTACGCCAAAGGTGCGAATGCTGAGAGCCGAGGTGATCGAAACGTTGCTCTACGGTTGCGTTACTTGGAGCCCGAGCAAGACTGATAACGGTGGGCTACGGGAGGTCCACCACAAGATGCTCCTCCGATGCATCGGCTGGCGAAAACGAAAGCGCGAAGACCACATTCTTTCCTATGCTAGCGCGCTTCTCAGGAAAAACTCTGAAAGCGTTGAGACGACGGTACGCAGACGTAGGCTCTTGTTTGCGGGCTTTGTGACTCGCATGGGAGAGGAGCGTCTGCCGAAGAGGGTGATGTTTGGAGAGATGGTTGGGGGTGAGGATTACTCCGGAGGACAGGAGTGGGACTGGATGAGGTACCTTGAGGAGGACCTCAAGGAGTTCGGCATCAAGCTCGAAGGGTGGCGCGAGGCAGCACAGAACGCCGGCAGATGGTTCCGACGGGTCGAGGAAGGGGCGGGGGCCTTCATGCGGAAATGGCATAAAGAAGATGAGAAGGAGGCATCGGCAGAACGGCATAGGGTACCTGCAACTGCAACCACGACCACAACCGTTGACGCCAACGCGGGTGCGCAGAATGGCAGGGAAGAGGGGGGGGGCGAAAGGGGGACGAGGGGGAATGGGGGCGGGGGGGGGGGGTATGCCCAACAGACTGAAGCCTGGTTATGGCCATCACCGTCATGATGCACTCCCTTCTTTGGGACCCAAGTAACTAGCATGGTGCCACCTGGGCAACTTTGCGTGTCTGTATGCTCCAGTGCCTGCCTTTCGTATTTTCTTTCCCCCCCGCCCGTGTTTGTCCCTTTTTGTCCCTTCTTTTTTATCTTTCTTTCTTTCCCGTTTGTACCTCTTTGTGTCTCTGTTTGTATGTTCCGTTTTGCTATCTGCTTCTGTTTTTTTTGTTTTTGTTTGATAGCTTCGCTTTATCTTCTTTTTTTAGTGGTTTGTCTGCTATTAATAGTCTTCTTTTGCTTCCCTGGTGTCCTTAGTGGTGGAGTGCGTATGCTTGTTTTTTGTTTTTGCCTCTGTTCTACTACCGAGGTAATTCTTCCACTCCAGAGTTATTGGAGCCTGTCCTGCGACCACGGACTGCATTGTATTGTGAGTTAATGTGAGAACAACAACAACGTACCTGGTAGGTCTTTTGGAGAAAAGCAGTTTCGCACATTTTCGGGGCAAGAGCACGTGCGAACGTGCCGATAACGCCATTTCCAACTGACTGCAAATAAATCCGACTGCATAAGAAAAGTGGCCTGACCTTTCCTGTTTGAGGTGTACGATGTGTTCCAGCCATGACATTATATATATATTATGTATCTGACCGTTTTCCGTTTTTCGTATTATTATTATTATTTGATTTGGGTGCGTACTTACGTCGGAAACCAGGCATATTATTCGTATACTTCGTATATATACATACATACCTGGTAAAAGTATGCATTTTTTCCATTCTATGAGGTATCTTCCGCTCAACTTGGTTTGGGAGTCTGTGACCTTGGACATGATGAGTGGATGTCAGAACAAGCAAGCACAAAGTTTTGGGTTGAGATCAGCAGTCCATTGAAGGACAACCAGCCGAAGGTACGACGAGTAGACATCATAGATATCTGATCTACCGCCGTAGTAGTATTATTGTAGTACAGCAGTAGCCGGTATATAGCACACACAGCAGCAGCAGTAGTATTAATAGTATTAATAGTAGTATTAAATATTATAATACGTAGGATGCTTTGGATACTTTTATCTTCATATACGTATACCTCGTATATATCTTCTTGTGTGTTTGTTGTTGTTGTTGTTGTTCTCACATTAACACTCTCTGACGAAGGAGTCCGTGGTCACACAAAGGTGCTAGAGCCCTAGGAAGATCCGAAAAACCACAAAAAATCGAAAATCGGCTGCCTAAAAATGTGTAGACGTGTGTATATACATCACACGACGTAGGGTATACGTATTTACCTGTGGTAGTTTGTTATAATACGCTTAAATACAGATACGTGATAATAGTATACTCAAGTATAATACGTAGTAAATAAATACGAACGAACGTATCGTTTGCGGAGACCCGCACAATCCTAACACCTCCATGACCACCTCTTTTTCAGTGTTTTGCCTTGTTTGTGCTCCTCCTCCTGTGCCCCCCCCGCCTTCGTATAGAACCAAAACCTATACCACAGGTATGATACGGGCGACAACAACTTAATAACTACTGCAGTGACCGCGGATAGATCCCCCCCCCCCCCCGCCCCCCCGCCCCCCCCCCCGCCCCGCGCCACCACGAAACACAGGTAGTAGAGGTCCAAGATTTCGAGAAAAAATATTGGATCGAAATATTGGGTTCCAGGATTTTGGGCGCATATTCCCTCAGGGTTGTTGGTGGTTGTGATATTGTTGTTTTGTGATATTGATAATATTAATATAATGTACCCGGTAAAAATGTTTTACGTAGTACGTACGTATATCACAATGTGACACTACGAGACACAAGATATGCAATATGTTGGATAAAAAACCATCACTCGCCAATCCCTGGTACCCGACACCTGGTAGTACCTGATACCACATGCCTTGGTGAGTGCTGCGAGATGATGACGGTTTTGTGACTGGGGGTGATGGTCTACTTGCTCGCACAACAAGTTGTTGTAACGTTTTGATGCGGTTTTCAAATATTTGGTCGTTTTTTTATTGGGCAAAATACCTCTCTTTCTTCAATTATCGACCCTCCAAACCTAAAAAGCTCAAAAACGTTACGGTCCGCGGCTAAAGCATGTTCGTCTGCGATTTGGGGTGCTTCACACATGAGCTTTGCCGACCGTATGCTAAGGACGAGAGAGGGAAAAGCAGTCATCATCACCTAGCCGAAGGTCTCAGCATCCTCAGCATCTCGTCTGAAATTTTGCGGCTGCCACATAGAGAGAGAGAGGTACGCCCACCACATAAACGTACTCCGAATGAGTACTCGTACGAGATTATTATTGATAGTAAAACCTCAAGCAGAGCGTCAAACAATTATTAAAATATGACTGGAGATGGGTTGCAAAATATGACTGGAGATGGGTTGCATCATGTTCTGATGTGTCACTGGTTTTTATCGCTGCTTTTATTTTTTTTCATCTTGCTTTTTGTATCGCTGTTGACGTTATCGGTCTGCTGCCACTACTACTTGTGCTACATTGTACGAAGTCCACAGATCTTGGTTTTTTTTATATGCGGCGTAGTAGAGGTTCTTCATCTATAGGCGGCCCCCCGCGCTGCAGCCCGCGACATCTCTTGCAACATCTATTTGATGAAGCCCTCCAGTAATTCCAGCCCACAGCAGCAGAGGCACAAGTGCTTCCTCTGCCTCTTCCACCTCCGTAGCCGCCAGCACCGCCCACGCCGCCCACGCCCACGCCGACGTGTGATCATGTCGCATATCAGGCGAAAGTCGTTCACCAGGAAATTGTCCATACCTTCGAGGTACGCTATGAATAATATTATGCTGATGATACGGGGGGTCTCTGGCCTACCTGCTACTCTCCCGCTCAAATTCGTATGTACGAGTACACCGCTTGAAACTTTTTTCGGTTGTTTCGTCTGGTTCGTAGAGTTGAATTTCAAACCTTTATTCATCCAGCCAACCAATCCTTCCACGTCTCAGCCAGCATTCTTGTGCATCATCATTTATTTGTTTTTATCTCTTTGCGTCGTAGATGGGAGCTGTGCAATTCTGATAGGCTCCAAGAGTCTAGTGAGTGGTTCCGCACCGGCATCATCACCATCATCACCGGCATCCACAGGCAGCTGCTCTGTCTGCTGTGTTGCTTGGGCACTCTCTCAACTCTCAACACTCATCGCTCCCGTCTGTTTCCCCCCCCCCGAATCTTCTTCCCCAATTCCTCTCCGCCTCTCCTTCTCTTCCCCCCCCCCCCCCCGCCCCCGACGGGTTCCGCAGTTTCTCTAGAAACAACAGCGTTGACGAGCCCGTGGGCCAAAAGCTGCTCGCCACGCCGAGATCGTCGAAAGCACCACCGCCTGCGGCGCGTGTGGTGGAAGTTTCCACCGAAAGTCAAAGTCAGCAGCAGGGGCTCAACAGGTACGCATCGCAGCCCGAGGAGCCCGTCGCTAGCCCGATGCCTGCCAAGACGACGGACCCGTTGGAGTCGTCGCACGAGGAGCGAGTACTTGTCGTGGGTAGAGGGGTCGTCCTGACGGCCAATGTGACGAGCTGCGATAAGGTCATCGTGGAGGGGCAGTTCCAGGGGAACATCAAGACGGGCACCTTCATCCTCACAGAAGGCAAGTACCAGTACTTTACTTGTTGTTCATCATGCTATTATTTTACTACTGAGCATCTTTCATGACAAGATGGAAAGAAAAGAGAAAGAGAAGAGATTTGTTCGCGGCGTACTCGTATGGAATGTACATGTACCGCTGCTGCTGCTGCTGCTGCTGCTGCTGCTGCTGCTGCTGCTGCTGCTGTAGATCTTCTGTCTTGCATGCTGCAGCTGCTTGCTGCATGATATATATATATATATTCTTGTTCGGCAGATCGATTCGCGATGGACTGGCCGCACGCACTGCTGTCTCGCTCCGTCGAAGGAGCAGTGAGCAAGCCAAGATGTATTACACAGACGCGAGTATCTCCCGCCTAATCGGCGTAGCCCGGCGCGGGCCCGGGAAGGAAGGTGCTGACATTTACACGTTCTGTCTTGACCCTTTTAGAACCGCAGTCCCGTTTTGGGGACACACGACTCCATTTTCAAGTAGTTTGTCCCGAAAACGGGACTGCGGTTCTAAAGGGGTTAATCAGAAGTTGTCGTATTACAGCAGTTAACTTGGCACCAACTTGGTACCAGGGTACTGCTTAATTTATTGTTATTAATACGAGTTGCCTTATTTACAGGTATTATACCAGGTACACACTACTCTGTACCAGGTACTAGACAAACATGATGGGAACTCTGCATCGCTCGTTTGCCTCTTGGTTCTTCGTATTTCGCATGATGCGAGCAAAGATCTCTTGGCTGACCGCCCCATAAGCTAAAACCAGTATAATAAGACAGAAAGAGGCCTCGACGCGCCCCAAAAATCCAGCCATGTCTGCACGAGCATCTGCGGGAGCGAGCGTCAATCATATATTCTGCGTTGTCTGACCTCGCATATTATCAGATACAGTAGAATGCAGTGTTTTTGCTCATGGTGGATCGCCTGCAGCAGCGAGAGAGACTCATTTACGACTCGTACACGACTCATAGTAACTCGTTTTCCAGTATTTTACTGGCGGGAGCGACCGGGACACCGGACGGCGCGGCTAGCTGGGACGGCGATAGGAACATTTTCCAACACCCAGTCCCAGTCAATGCTGCAGCTATGTAATTCGTCGGCTTGTCTCGCCTCGCTGCCTTGCCTTTCTTTGCCTTGGCTCGGCTGGGCAGCGGCATGACTCGCGGTGCATGATGTACGAATGACGAACGGTCGCCCTATCATATAATACTATCAATATTATTAATAATAATAGTGAAGATTGATCATCTTTCCGTCGGAACTTGCACGTACGTACGTACCGTACATCATCTCGATTCTCGAAGGCGCTCCGACCGGCGCCCGAAGTCGGCGATACACACCTCTATCCGGAAATATAACGACCATTGTTGTAACCATTTTTCCACACAGACGGTCCTTACATTCCCGGACACACTAGTGGTGTACATGAAAGAGACTTTTTTCATACACTTACTTGCGGTCGGGGTAACCCTTGCGTTTTCTCCGCACACAAGGAACGTCCGCTCAACTCCCGAGCGAGACATAACACACACGAGCAGGCAGCAAGAAGTTCCGACCCCCTTCCCCCCCCTCCGGAACAGCAGCAGCAGCCGTGCCGCGCAGGCGGAGCAGGGCTTGTTTTTTTTTCTCACGTGGAACATTTTTTTTATTTTTATTTTTTGTCGTCGTCGTCGTCGTTGCCCTACTCTACTGGTATACAAAAGCATGGGACAATCAATACAAAGGAGCAGCAACAGGTAACTTCCGCCCTGCGGTGATCTTCTTCGCGTGGATGATCGATGATGACGAGAGCTTGATACGTGGAAACGCGGAGATCGCGTGCGTTTGTTTTTTTCGCGTGTGTCCATTATTAGTAATAGTTGATGTTATCTAACTGGTACTGGTACTGGTATCAGGTAGACGCGAGTGGACGAGGGAAGAAATGGCTGAAGCATTCTATGAATAGCGATAAAAACGAAGGAACGAACCGTAGTGGGGGGGGGGGGGGGGCGGGGAGGAGGAGAGCCTGCTATGTACTGTATGTGACCCCGGATCTGAGTTACGACTATTTTCACCCATTTTAGGACCGCAGTCCCGTTTTGAGGACAAACTTTGAGTTTGAGTGGTTTGTACCCCAAACGGGACTGCAGTTCTAAAAGGGTGAGCCGTATTTGTAGGAGAGAAAGAAAAAGGAAAGGCGAAGATAACGGAGGGAAAAAGAAAAATATGCAAGGAGAAAAAAACTGTACGACTCAGGAGTGGTCCAGGTCCAGACGACGGGATGAGGGATGGAAGGCGTTTCTTTTACCATCAGGCTTTCAATTTCAGTACACCGGTCCCCTTTTCTCCTTGCGCCGACGGGGATTGTCGCCCGAGGATTCAGATTTCCACCGAGCAGTCGTAGTGTGGCGTGCGACTCAACCCGGAACGTGGCTAACGGACCCTCTTTTTCCGGATCTAACGTCGACCTGCGTCGATCGGCAGCAAGAAAAGAGACGAAGCCCACGTACTGCGTATTGATAATGGTACTGAAAATAGTACTGCGGAGTACTCCCGAGAGTGCAGCAGTCTACAGCAATAACATGTACCAGCTGGTATGTACGCGTTGTTGTTCTACTTACAATATTTAACTCATCGCCAATTATCCACTATTAATATTAGTCCGTCGTCCCAGACAGGACAGGCTCCAACAACCTACTGGTAGGGCTGAGAGAAAGGGATACATCTATATACGTGGCATTTTTTCGAAGTAATGGCGTATGTTTTTCTCTCAGTTTGGGCGTCTGTTTTTCTCTCAGGTTGGCGTCTACGTACTCTTGTAGAGCATGTTTTTTTTTTTTGCCCAACATATCACATCACCCCACAAAACTTGACGATCGCGAATCAGCGTACACGTGTTCACCGGGACACTCTTGGGTGTGGCGGGTTCTGGGTGTTGCACGTATCAAAGCAAACCCGTTGATTTTGCTGAGAGCTACAAGCCCCCCACTCCCCCCGGTGGTAGGTACTGCTTCGTTGCACCGGCGCTCAGTCAGTCGTACACTATTACGGGGGGGCATAGTTAACAGGACCAAATATTGTTAGTAAAAATGGTTAAACATATAGGTTTTTATGTATACCATAGGTCCTGTTAACTATGGTCCCCCGTAATAGTAATAGTACCATCGTCGCCTTACATGGCCAAACCCAGCGGAGTGTCTACAAAAACATCAGTCGTTCGGGCAAAGCGAAGAAAGAGCAGCAAACCCTCCTCCTTCCGCAACAGCGGCAGCACCAAGTACCAACCCTCGACCCACAGCAGCAGTAGTCGGCAGGAGCGGCCAGCAGATCCCCTTTTTCGGACCGCAGTCCCGTTTCGAGCTCAAACTACTGATAATTTGAGTTGAGGTATTTGTTATTCGTCCTCAAAAGGAGACTGCGGCACGGAAAGGGTTGGCGGCAATGGGAGGCCCCCTCGCCCTCAAAATGTCGGACTTTGGGACTGCTGTCTTATTGGTTTTCAATTTCTGGTGCCTTTTATAGTCCGAGGTACGAGACATAGTTGGAATCTCGCTCCTTCTCTCTTCGGAATTAGAGTTTCTTCGGTTTTGCGGTGGTTGGTGTATACCAGGTATATGCGATGTTGTGTGTTTTCTTCACATTGTAGCGTTCTTTCTACCCGTCGACATCCAGCACAACCAGTGTCCGTGCCGATTCTCCAATCCTATTGATAGAGAGATACAAGGTCTGCGCCCGCAAAACTACCGACACTGAAATTCTACAGAGTGCAGAGTTAGACCATGCGATAGCATTTGATCGTACTGGATACGACAGGCACAACATACACATTCTATGAAAAAGAGAAAATGAAAGAAACAAAGAAAAGAAGAAGAGAAAATAAAAGGAAATGAAGTAAAAGTGTCGTGCCTCCCTGCAGGAGACGTGGCAGCTATACTTGCTACTGGTATCTCATTTTATGTACTCTTATTACTCCACGATTTTTGTTTTGGTCATTGATTGTTTCCATCCCATTTACCTGATATTATTATCTTCGAGGATGACCACTATTCCAAATATCTCTGTGGCGTAGCCTTGTGACCACATAACTTGTACCAGGTATCTCTCTAGGATTGAAGAATCGGCACGGACATTGGTTGTGCTGGATGTCGACGGGCAGAAAGAACGGTTTAATGTGAAAAACAAAACAAAACAACACACATACACACATACACACACACAAACACACACACACACACACAAACACACACACGCACGCACGCACACACACACATCGTTTTTTTCAGTTATTGATGGACGACTGAGGGCGGCCGCATGTCATTGTTTTATACCTGGTATACAAAAAAGTAGCAAGAGGAAGCGTTCGTTGACGGGTGCGACGTGCGACCCCTCCAGGCCGAGCGGCGTTGACTTTCGTGCAGAATGGTTGATTGTAAAAAGTGAGCCGAAATGGTCGGGGGGTTCTACGATGCATCCCCAGACCCCCCCCATCATCGATCATCCTTCGTACCGGTATATCCCATCATTTCAACACCAACTCTGTCCGAATATGTAAGGATCATTTGGGCTTCGGTGTGAATACCCAAACGATCCTTGGTTTCCCGGACCGATAAGCAAAAGGGTATATGCCACGGTGCCGTATGCAAGTGCATATGGTACCTATCATGCCTATGCAATAACATTTTGTCGTTAGATTGTGTATCGTATCGACCTGGCCGCAAACAACGCAGCCAGAGCAAGAGGAGGCAGGCACCACCATTGTGATCACACGTTACGTCACGTACTCGGGGGGGGGGGGGGGGGCTTGAGTTGTTTTGCTGGCGTTTTTGTGGAATGCCCGGTGCATCCCGCTTCAAAAGACCCAACAGCGCGACCGTTTTTTTGCCGACACGGCGGTTTCACTGCTGTCGTACGCTGTTATATATCTGCGTGCTTCCCTGCGCCTGCCTGCTAGCCTGTCTGCTAGCCTGTCTGCTGCTTGTCTGTGACCTGTCGTGTCTGCCTTGCGTACTCGTTGTCTGTCCCTGTTTCTCTGGTTCTTTTCTTTCGTTTTCCTCTGTTTCAGTGTTGTGCCCTCGGATGCTTGTAATAAATAGGGCTGATTCCGTGCGTTGAAATCCCACCATGGCGATAATTCTTTCTTGGCAGAGACGAAAAAAAAAAAAAAAGAAAAAAAGAAGAAAGAAAAAAAAGAAAAATCAACTGCTGAAAGCGCGTGGGTTGTGTAGGCTCAATTCAACCCGAGTCGACGAGGGAATAAATGGCTCAAGGTTTCTCGCGATAACATTGACCAAGCGAACCGTAGTGGGAAAGGGGGAGGAAAGCCTGCTATCTGACCCCGGAGCTGAGTTACAACTATTACGGGGGACCATAGTAAATAGTACCAAATATTGTTATTGATAGTAAAAATAGCGAAATATATAGGTTTTTGTGTGTACCGTAGGTCCTATTTAATATGGTCCCCCGTAATAGGAGAGAGGGAAGAAGGGCAAATATTAAAGACGGGAAGAAAAACAGAAGAAAAAAGACAAAAAAAAGTCGCCCCGGTGGTGGGTATTATTATGGCCTCGAACGCTCGTACGAACTCGTATCGTATTGGTAGGAGCATTGGTACCCGAGTTCGAATCCCACCGCGGTGAGATTTTGACTCTGTTCTGATGTTTTGCAAAAATTGTAAAAACAAAACCAATTGCTGAGAGTGCCTTCGTACGTCGCGTGGGTAGGCGGAATTCGACCCGAGTCGACGAGGGAAGGGAGGGCTGCCGTCTTCCCGCAGTAGAAATCCCCGCACGAACCGCAGTGAGTGCTGGTTAGTGTGCGGAGGGGGGATCAGAGCTTACTGCTGTATGACGCCGTATCTGAATTTACGTGCTACGAGAGAAAGGGAGCGTGATTGTAATGTGGATGAGAGGAAACCGAAAAAAACAAACAAACAAACAAACAAACGTCTCTGCTGGGTTGCTGGCGTGTGCTTTGTGCTCTCGACGTTTCCGATGGCGTCTGTTCGTCACATTAAAACCTTTGTTTCTACCGTCGACATCAGTACGATGGCATGGCATGGCATTTAATTTGTCTATTCTCCTTCACTATTCACTGCGTTGAGAATGTATTCTCTCCGACCCTTGTGTGGAAATCTCGTGACCGCAGGGCTTGCGTGTATGTATGTATCCGATTTCTTTTGGGATGAAGACTATTAATCGCACGGGGGCAGTGCTGGGTTTGCCGGATGTGGACGGGAGGAAAGAACGGTTTCATGTGAAGGAACACACACACCCAGGTCCATGATATCGTGGTTTGGTAACCCTTTTTCGGACTTTTGAGATGCGGGGGAAAGTGACTTATCAACGAAAGAATGTTGCGATTATTTTTTGTTACCTGGTGGTTTTAACCCTTTTAGGACCGCAGTCCCGTTTTGGGGACAGATTACTTGAAATTTGAGTGGTTCGCTCCCAAAGGAGACTGCGGTTCTGAAAGGGTTAACGCCTTTGTTCTCACGTTCTCCCCCTTTTGGGACGTGAAGTGCGGGGGAAAGCGACTCGAACAATATTATGATTATTTTATCACCTGGTGATTTAACCCCTCCTATTAACAGGACCTCTGTCCCGTTTTCAGGACAAACCCCTCAAGTTATCAGTTGTTTGCCCCCAAAACGGGACTGCGGTCCTAACAGGGTTATAACGCAAGCACACATGCGCTCATACCCTCGGGTACCGTGTAATGTGTGACACGGAAGATGGCACACCCGCTCACACATACTCTCGGGATGATTTTTGAAACCGATTTTCAAGACAAACGAGGCGAGTGTATGCGCCGAGCATAGACGTCGGCACTTACTTATCTTCCTGAAACCGCCGTGCTTGGACCCGCGCATGTTGTCCGTCGGTGGGGTTGGTTGACAAGTGATTGGAAGGCCAGCCGAAAATACTGTCTTATAAATCAATTTCCTTTATTAACCCTTGATGGTAATCTATCGTACGTGTCTCCAGTTTTTTTGGAGAAAATCATCTCGGAAATTCGAAGTTCGTTTTAGACGGGGTGCTATCTTGCCTGTTATGGAACAGCAGCACCAGTTACCAGGACCAAGATACCAGGTATACGGTAGGCTGCTATTCATACATGGGAGCAGCCCTACGAAAAGCTCCGGAGCAACACCGCCGTATTCATTTTTTTTTAACACGGCGGTTTCACGATGGTTCCAGCGTTCCGGCGGTTGCATATTATCTGCCCTGCTTGATTGCCTGCCCCGCCTGCTCGCCTTGTCTGGTCAAAGGCAGGCCAGGCCCTGCGAGATTTTCGGGGTCGTTCCTGACCCCTTCCGGGACTCGAGATGGAGGGGGAAAGTGACTTGAGAGAGTGATATGATAATTGTTTATCGTTGTTGCACATGATACTATTAATATATGCGCGAGGTATTATATGCCTCGTGTATAGGCCGCATGGAGCATCGCTACGAGTAGCTGTGGAGATGAGGGGGTGCCCCCTGCGGAGAAGGTTCCTCCCCCCCCCCTGTGCGCACGCCGTTTTCATCGCGAGAAGAGCTCGGCTTTTTCTTCCGTCGTCAACTTTGAGTCCAATAGTGCATACCAGGTACCAGGTACACACGCTCCTACGTAAGCGTTGCATCCGCTACTAGAGGTCAAGTTTTGCACAAGATGAAGGTCCCTTGGCGGGCAAAAACAAAAGTCCCACTCGACGAGGATTTGAGTTCACGCGGTCGACCTTCATAGTTGCGACGTCAAACCAGTACTACAGCAGTAGTCGTAGGTGGCCCGGTGGCCCCTTTATTAATATCAATAGTAATGCGTTCTGGATTGGAAATCCTTTGTTATACCCACGTCCCTTTATCAGAGTTGCTGCCGGCACCTTAACTTCTTTTTTGGATTGCAGCAGCCCCCTTTTGGCGACAAACCACTCAAATTCTAAGTAGTTTGTGCCCCAACACGGGACCTCAGACGTACTATTAATACGTTATGTAGTAAAAGGGTTGGAGGCCAGTATATATATAGTGAGCAGAAACGGTGAGCAGAAATTTTGAGATTTCGTGTATCCCGTTTTCCCTCATCCTTTTTAGGACTGCCGACTGTCCCGTTTTGGGGATAAAACTGCTCAAATTCCAAGCACTTCACCCCTTTAGTACCGCAGTCCCGATTTGGGGACAAACCAGTCTGATTCCAAGTGAGTTGTCCCCAAAACGGGATTGGGGTCCTAAAAGGGTTAACCCCCCAAGAACGGGACTACAGCCCCAACAGGGTTAGAGGGGGGTCCTCTCAAATGGGCCACCTACTAGCTGTCTGTAACACTGCTGTGCCTGGTATATAGATACCTCGGGTACACGGTCGCCCTGCGGTAGGCTAGTCTATACTGGTACTACAGTGTGTTTGTCTACCGCGGGATGACCGTGTACCTGGGGCACCGTATGCCGGTAGGTACGGGTATGTGTAACGCTTCAAACCCTTCCAGCACTGCAGTCCCGGTTTGGGGACAAAGCACTCGAATTTACACAAGTATTAAATAGTTTCGTTCCCAAAACGACTGCAGTGCCTACTGCTGCTGCTGTGGTCCTAAAAAGGTTGAGATAGCAACATCGCCTCGGACGAGAATCTTACCGGGTATTGATTGTATGCTCGACAAAGGAGAGGACACAAACGCCGAGCGGTGGGTGCACCATGCACCAGGTATGTACTTCTGTGTGTGTCTATGGAAATATCTCGACGAGGTCTGCCCAACGAGAGCTTCCGCGAACGCCCCCATTTTTTCGTTGTGCCCCCCTCCCTCCCCTACCGTAGATACTATAATGAAGATAACACACCCCCTGGGGCGAATTTCGAGCCCGGTTTCCTCCAAAAGATGGGGGGGGGGGGGAATACGAAAATGGTGGCTTGGTGGAAATATTTCGTCGAGATGGTTGCATAGACGCATCGCTTGGCGTATACGCCGAGAAACCCAGCTCTGAAAATCGTCCGAGGGTGTGTGTTGCCTTGCGTGGTATTCGGGGTCTGTCTGTGTTCATTAGTTTTGGAGAAACCAGTCTCGGAAATTATTTACAGGGGTTCTGTTATCTTGCGTGTGAAGAGGATGGTTTGTGTACTATTAATATGTATATATATACATGAATCATACGGCGGCGACGCCCCGTAAGAGAACGATACAGCAGTTGAGAGAGGCCAACTCGGATGGACCCGCCTACAACTAGCTATGCTATTGATGGCATATTTTCCACTACTACTGCTGTAGTGTGGTTGTTGAGAGAGAGGAGAGAACTGTTTTCGTGTTTTCGGCTTGTGCCACACCGCTTGCTCGCGAGCCTGCTGTTGGAGAACGATGGAGTTTGCAGCTTGTTGGTTGACAAAACCTCAGTTCTCCTATCTGCATTTGGTCGCTACGACCGGTAATATGTTGTTACGTCGCGCTGTTTTGTCGTTTTTTGTGCCGTCCGTTCTGCGTGTGCTCTTCACGTTCAACCGTTCTCTCTATCCGTCTCGACGTCCAGCACAACCAGTGTCCGTGCCGATTCATCAATCCTAGAGAGATGCAAGCTCTGTCGACACAAGACTGCGACTAAGATATATCGGAGATATTATCAAGACTACAGCAGCAGTAATACATCGTTGTTACCCTGGTATTTTGCAGTGCAGTAGACAATGAAATGCTAGAGCAGAAGTTGTTCATCGTACCGGGTAAGACAGGCAAGACCTACTTATTCTATGAAAGGGAGAGAAACATCGAAATAAAAAACAAAACGAAAACAAATCGAAAAACAAACAACACCAAAACTTGTCGTGCCACCCAGCACGGGGTGTGGCAGACAACACAAAAAGCAAAAGAACACCACCACATAGAACAGAGCAAAAGTAAGAACCAACAGAAGGAGGATTCAAGCCGAAGCACAAACAAAAAAACGAAGCGAAAAAAACACCCTCCAGGCAGCCGCAACAGTTTGCGGTACGATTAGCGACAGGTTCTACTTACTGCTTGGTGTGGTACCTTTGCTTACGCGGTCTGTGGTCTCCTTCCTGCTTTCGTCAACTGTGCAAGCAAACCAGGCTCGTCATCCTTCCTCCCACGAAACAATACTTCTTTCATAGAAGAAGGAAGAAACATTATTCTATTAATAGTAGAGAAACTCACGTACGTACCGAAGCACAGAAAGCAAAAGGCAGAAACGATCACAATAAAATGAACAAAACTAACTTTCATAGAAGGACAAGAAGGAAGAAATATGATAAAAGTAGAGAAATTCACGTACGTACGGAAACACAGATAGCAAAGGCAGAGACGATCACAACAAGATAAACAAAACTAAGAACGAGGGGTCGTAGCATCGCTGTCGCGCCCCGCCCCGCCCCGCCTGCGAGAGCTCGTACGGACGATGCAACAAATGGAGGAAGGAAAAGCAAAACTGAAAGAAAGAACGAACCACCAAGAAAAACACAAAGAAAAACAGGTCTTTCAGATCACGAGAGACCGAAAAGGGAAGTAAAAATCAAAACCAAAACCAAAACGCAACAGTTAAGTGTCGCATTCGAAGCAGTCGCAGGGGTTTGCGGGACGAGTAGCCTAGATAGATTCTACCAGCTATTACGGGGGACCATAGTTAATAGGACCTATGGTATACATAAAATCCTACATATTTGACAATTTTTACTAATAATATTTGGTCCTATTAACTATGGTCCCCCGTAATAGTCGGCCTAGTACCTTGCTACCCTGTGGGCTGTCTCCTCCCCGCTTTGGTCAACCGCCACGACTGTTGCCCCCCCCCCCCCCCCCCTCCCATCATTGAAGCTGTGATCCATATGCGAGTCCGCCTCACAAGCGGTTCTTAATAGGATGCAGCTCACCCTTCATGCGACTCGCCGGACACCTCACGGCGCTTCGCGCTTGGTGCAAGCAATGTCTGCCTGGTCGGTGAAAACCCGACATGCTCCGTCCCGGCATTGTAGGGATGCGAGGGTCTATGGTCATACGACTACGGCCATGCATGAGATCGAGTACATCTCTTCCTATCGAGTACACCCCCCCTCCCCCTCTCCCCTTGGGCACCACCCGCAACGAACGCATGGCGCATTCGAAGCAGTCGCAGAGGTTTGCAGTACGAGTAGCCTAGTCAAATTCTACCTGCTACTAGTAGTCGGCCTGGTACCTTGCTACCCTGTCGGCTATCTCCTTCCCGCTTTCGTCAACCACGGTCTCCTCACGACTGTTGCCCCCCCCCCCCCCCCCCTTTCATTCCCTAGGGCACCACCCACAACGAATGCATGGCGCTGTCTGCTCAGCCCCGCCTCGTCCTTGTGCCACTTGACTATGAACCGTTCGGCTGCCTCGAGGGTCCCCCGGGCACCACTTGCCCGCCTTCTTCGCTTGAACGGCCCACTACGCGGTCTCTATTTTCCGCTTGTTTTTTCTCTACTGCGAATCCGGCCGTCGCTCAGTGTGCGTAGTCACTCTCTACGCGTCTCGGTTTCCGTTGATGGGGTGCAGCCGTCGTCCCAGCCAACACCGACACTACCGCCCTTCCTGTCGCGCATGCGCGCGCACGCGGTGGCCAGCCTCACCACTCCCCAGGCTGCACCTATCGGGCTCTCTGCTGTGGTGATATTCCCGCGCTGCTCTTTGTAGGGACGAACTCCTCGGCGTTGGGGTCAAAAATCTAGGCATCACCACCACCCCTGGCCGGCCGGTCATTGTCCCTTTTGAGACTGCAGTCCGGAAAGCGCGAGGGCGTGAGTTAGCCACATTTCATGAAAATCGACGAGCAGTGGGGATGCTGGATGAACCCTATGCGCGATAAAAATGAAGGCACGTCGTACCGGGGGGGGGGGAGAAAGGGACGACACCTGTGACCACGGCTTGTCCAAAAGATCGCTGAGAGTACGTAAATAAAACCTTCTGCGAGTGAAAAGCTGGAGAGTACAAGTGATGACCGAAAACGAAAAAAAAATAAATGTCCCGTTTTGGGGACAAACTCCTTGATAATTTTACTGGTTTTTATATCCCCAAAACGAGCGTGCAGCTGTATAGGGGTTGAAAGTGTTCCCTCGCTACCCAGCCCGAGGCTCGAGGCCCGGGTGACTGCCGCTAGGCCGTTGCAGGTCCTTGCGGGCTTCGTCGAAGCGGGGGGGGGGGGGGGTAGAGGTACTATCGTATTAATAGTACCTTGACTGAACCCTGAACTCCCAAAATTGACAAAAGGTTGCGAATCAACGAAAGCTACAAACACATGTATCTGTGTGTGTGTTTTCAGATTAACCCGTTATTTTGCACTTGTCGATATCCACATATCCACACCCAGTGTCCGTTGCGATTCTTCAATCCTAGAGATGAAACTCTGTGGTCACTAAATTGCGACACACTTTTGTTGTTGTTGCTGTTGTTGTTGTTGTTGTTGTTGTTGTTGTTGTTGTTGTTGTTGTTGTTGTTGTTGTTGTTGTTGTTGTTGTTTTTCGGTTTGCCTGTTATTTTCCTTGGTTCTTACCAATAGTCATACGTACTCTCTCTCTACTCTGTTGGTGTGTGTATTTTCTTCACATTTAACCGTTATTTCTACCCGTCGACATCCAGCACAGCCAGTGTCCGTGCTAGGCCCAGCCTTTAAACGCCGCGGGCGCTTTCAGGCATGCGGAGATAGGCACGCCGCAGGCGAAAAAAATGATTTAGGCAAAAAGATAGGCATATGTCTCACGTGCCTTAATTTGCCTCAAGGGGGCCTATCTATTTAAGGCACTCGCCTTTAAAAAATGCCTGAGACGTGCCTGAAGCCTTGTCGGCGCCCCAAGCCAAACCCTGTACTAATTTCAAGTAGTTTTGTGTGAAAAACGAGAGATAGGCAAAAAGATGGGGAATATGTGACGTGCCTTAATTGGCCTTTATCATGCCTATCTATTTAAGGCATTTGCCTTAAAAAATGCCTTGAACAATGCCTGAGACGTGCCTGAAAACGTTTTGGCGCCTTAAGACAAACAAAACTACAGTAATTTCAATCAAGTTTCGTGTGAATGGGCAAAATGCCACGAAAATGCTTGAAACTTGTTCAGCACCCCAACGCAAACCCTATACTAGCTTCAAGTAGTTTGGTTTCAAGTGGTTGGAGGCGTCAAAAAATGCCTGAAACCTGCTCACAGCCGTAAGGAAAAGTCCTATACTAAAATCAATTAGTTCGTTTGCAAGAGGTAAAATGCCTGAAAGAATGCGTGTTAACGTTCGTCCGAGGGTACTCGGCTGGGTTGTCATAACCCAGATGACAGAATGCGCCGTTACACATTCTATGTATTTTATGAAGACACAACTTGCAGCATGCAGCTAACGCCATGAAACAATCTGCGTTGCTAAAGGGGGGGCTGTGAGCACGAACAAGCAAAGATGTCGGGGGAGACAGCATTATCACCCCTTGACGGACAGCAACTTTTGCCGTCACGAGCCTTGACTGACACCCATCTACTAGGTTTTAGAGTTAAACACTCGGCCCTATACCCTTGACACCGCAAGTTTTGCCTTGCTTGACGTGTCTCCTGACATCTTTGCGAACAAGCGCTGTGTGGTGGCTACTTAAAAAGGCTACGGGGGGACCCTACAAAATGTAATCCCTTTCCCCTGATTTTGGGAGTTCCAGACTAACGGCGTTATTGTTTTATGCCTTCAATGCCTGAAAGCGTGCCTGGCAAAAGATAGGCACGAAAACGGCAGCAGTTCTGGCACGCCTGCTTCAGAAACAGTACTTCAGGCAGGCCTTGAAGGCTAGGGCCTAGTCCGTGCCGATTCTTCAGTCCTAGAGAGTTACAAGTTCCATGGTAAAAAAACTGCGCCGCAGAAATACTACAAATAGTACGTTGTTTTGCAGTAAGCAGAGTAGACATCGCAATACCGCCGTGTCATCATACTGTAAACGACGGCCACGACATACACATTCTATGAAAGGGAGAACACCAAAATGGCAAAAAAGAAAGGAAAGGCAAAAAAACGAACAACAACCAAAAAATATGTCAACCAGGTGGTACCTGGTACCTGGTATGTATTACTACATTACTACTTGTTGTGGTGCTGTTTGTTCGCTCGTTCTTATGCTATACCTGGTAGTCCTTAGTGTCTGCCACATCCCCTGCGGGGGGGGTACGAAAGTTTTTTTTAATCCTTTCTGTCTTTCGATTTGTTTTTGTGTTGTTTTTAGTTAGTTTTTTTTCTCTCTTTTATAGCATACCAGGTACGTACCTCGTGCCTGTCGTATCCAGTACGTATGATGAACATGCATTGCATTGTCGCATTTGCATTGTCTATTCTTCTTACTGCTTAACCCCTTTAGAACCGTAGTCCCGATTTGGGGACAAAGTACTTGAAATTAGAGTGGATTGTCCCCAAAACGGGACTGCGGTTCTAAAGGGGTTAACAATGTACCAGGTACCAGGTAGTATCTCTACTACTACTGCTCTAGGTCGCAATTTTGTTCCCACAGAGGTTAGACGAAGCTCTCTGGTAGGAGTGAAGAATCGGCACGGACACTGGTTGTGCTGGGTGTCGACGGGTAGAAAGAACGGCATAATGTCAAGAACATACACACATCAGAGATACCAAGTGCAGTAAGCAAGAGTAGATATGACAATGCGAGATGCCATGTTATCGTACTGGGTACGACAGACACAAACATCGTACGCATTCTAGGATACGTTTGAAAGAAGAAGAAAAAAAATCTTCGACTTCTTCAATGTCGTACCGCCCAGAAGATGGGACAAGACGATACAAAACAAACAAAACAAAATTACCGTTATAAACAAACAGAGAAAGACTTAGAACGAAAGGAAAGGACAGGCAAATTGAAGCGCAACGAGAACACCGTCCAGGCAGCAGGCGCAGCAGTCTGTGGCACGAGTAGCACATCACTCTGACCCAAAATAGAAGCACCTTTTGGAATAACTATTCATATGCTAACTGCTGCTGTCCCCTACATTGTTTTACTTGATACTTGGTACCTATTACGGGGGACCATGGTTAAAAGGACCTAAGTAGTAGATAAAAACCTATATATTTGACCATTTTTACCGCCAATTTTTTGGTCCTATTAACTATGGCCCCCCGTAATAGTAGACATTTTTTTTACCTTCTACGATATAGCAGTAGTAGTATCCGGTCTGGTACCTTGTTACCACCCTCTCTGCCGTCTCCTTCCTGCGTTCGTCAATCGCGGTTCCAATCGGGTAATGCTCGGGACGATAGCTGGTGGGGAGAACCCGAGACCAGGCGGACAGTGTAAGACTTGGCATAGATGCATAGTCGAAGACCTTAGGGAGTTCCGAGCCACCGAAGGGTCAACGGAAGTTGCCCCCTTGGTGTTTGGAGTTGAGACCGCGTTGTGGTCCACTGCAGCCAAAAAGGTGGGGAAGTGGTACCGGGGGATCCTTGAAGCAGCCGAACGGTTCATGGTGAGGTGGCACGAGGCTGAGGCTGAGATGAGTAGACAGCGCCGCGCATCCGCCGTGGATGGTGCCCAAAGGAACGGGGGGGGAGGGGGCAACAGGAGAAGTGGCATAAAGCCCGACCGAGTGAATGCGGAGAGGGGGGGGAACAGGAGGGGTAGAAGGGAAACGGCGGTAGACGAAAGTAGGAAGGAGATGGCAGACAGGGTAGCAAGGCACCAAGTCGACTAGGAAGTAGAATATGACCATACTACTAGTGCTACCAACTGGTGCAGCTGGTTCGAACGTGGTCTTCCCTTGTCTTCTCTTTTAGTTTTGTTTTCTTTTCTTTCTTGCGCTGACTCTCCGTGATTTTCATTTCATTTTTTCTCTTCCTCTTCCTTTTCTGATTGATAAGCCGTACTCAAGGAGCCGTGTGTGGCGTGGTTGGAAGACGAACCTGCTCTGCTCGGCTCGTATTGTCTGACGCCAAGGGGCTGGGCATAGTTGACGAACGCAGGGCGGAGACGGCAGTCTGGGTAGCAAGGTACCAGGCGGATTGGCAGGGAGAACCTGGCTATACTACTCGTACCACAAGCTGCTGCCGCCACCTAGAAGGTGCTTTGGGCTTTGGTCTGCCTGTTATTTCCCCTTTGTTATTTTTCCTTGTTACTTTATCCTTGGGTCTTTGTCTTACTCTGTTCACAAGCAGTGGTGTTTTTTGTTATTTCTTCTTTTTTCCAGCTCGTTCTTTTTCAAGTGTAGGTCACCTCGCCTGCGGGGGGGGGGGCACGACAGATTGTTTCTCTTAGATTTTGCTTTCATTTTTCTTCTTCTTTTTCGACTTGTCTACCTTGTTTTTGTTTTCTCTTTGATTGTTTCTTTTCGTTTCACTATTTCATAGATTGCGTATGTCGTGCCTGTCGTATCTAGTATGATGACATGGCTTTGCATTGCCCACTGCAGTTCACACTGCACACGTGGCAACGTAGTATCTCTGTGGCGTAGCTTTGTGACCACAGAACTTGTATCTCTTCTAGGATGGAAGAATCGGCACGGACACTGGTTGTGCTGGATGTCGACGGGTAGAAAGAACGGTTTAATGTGAAGAACACACACACACACACACACACTGCGACCGTCCCCCCACCCTTTCCCCCGTTCCTTTGGACGCCACCCATGTAACGGATGTGGGGCGCGTCCTACTCTTTTTCGCGTCATCTTCGTGCCAAACTCAAACCCACACTACCCGGGAGAGATGACTCTCCCGGGTGGCTATCTCCACCGCACCTGCCCCTCTCGGGGATCAGGTCAAGTCGGGTCAACGTGCCCAGGCGCCAGTAGCAGCAGCAGCCTGTGCTGATGTTGCAACGGGAGCTATAGGTTAAATTGACACACGACACGAAATTGGAACGTGGAAGTGTGGTGAGCTTAAGCTTTCTCTTCACCAATCCGCCGGAGGATATATATAAAAAAAAAAACACACACACACACACACACAAACACAAAGCACACAGAAGGACGAACGAAAATATGATGTACAGCAGCAGAATAAACATGTGAGCACGTACTTTTAAATGAACACCAGGCACGAAAACTAAACACAAGCAAAGAAAACTCCGAGAATGCGCGGAAAATTCGGAAAGCAAGGCAAAAAGCGATCAACGACGATGTATTGTGTGTGTCTAGTGTGTTGTTGTCCGGGCGTTCTACCGGTCGAGATCCAGCACACCCAGCGTCCGTGCCGATTCTTCAACCTCCAGGAGAAATAAAGCTCTGTGGTCACAAAATATCGACAGAGAGATACAACATCGCAATGCAGTAAGCGGAGTAGACAACGAAATGTCATGTTTATATCGCATCGAAACGACAGAATAGTAGAGTTTCTACTCGTACCCCGTTCGTCTACTACCTGGATACCCGACGGGTATACGTAGTACCCGCACCTGTCAATACCCGTTCGGATACGAGTAGGACCTTTTACCCGCCGGGAATTCTGATCTGGGTACCCGGGTACCCGGTGATTTACGTGTTCCCGGTGAGATAGTTCTCACCATACCTCCCAGAAACCCTTTTAGAACTGCAGTCCCGTTTCGGGGACAAACCACTCAAGTTCCAAGTATATATATATATATATATATTAGTCATCACTTTTACTTCCCAGCCTAACTCGTAGGAGGTCTTACCCTCAACAAACGGCCTTTATTTTTTGTTGCGCATAGGGTTCAGCATTCCCACTGCTCGTCGATTTTCATCGAATGTATATAGCTAACTCACGCTCTCGTGCTTTCAGCTATTCAATTTTTTTTTATGCAAGAAAAAGTCCCTACGAGCATGCACTCGGTGAGACTTGAACCCACGAAATTGATATCGATAGGCACGCGGACCACCTACCAAGCCACCGGGGACGCCGGCTTTTGTCCCCAATTGTCCCCACAACGAGACGGCAGTCCTGAAAGGGTTAAAAGCAACGTCGAACATTGCTGTCGGAGTCTCCAACACGCACACCTTTAGGGGGTATGGTGAGAGATATCGCACCGAGCGGCACGTAAATCGTCGGGTACCCGGGTACTCGAGTCTAAGTACACCGTGCGCGTTGGAGACCCTGACTGTTTTTTTCCGAGCTATTTCGTAGGGCTTCTTCAAGTAATACTGCAGGACTATGGTGAGGGATATCGCGGCGGGGGCACGTAAATCACGGGGACCATGCACCCGGCGGGTACTGCGCCCTACCAGTAGATTGGATGCGGTACAAGGGCACCTAGAAAAAGTAAGAACGCGAGAAAAATTGAAAAGCAGGCTGTGATTTGAAGAAAAAACGATAAATTCGGGAGTCGTTATAGACCTATGCCAATGGAAACGCCAGGTTCAAATTTTTTTTCTTCAAATAGATTGCTTTCAAAGAACAGCCGAAAATTTTCTCGTACGCCGCTGTGGGAAAAAAAGAGAATAATGGTAGATTTTTTATTTTTTTCCCCCCAACGGCTGCAGGGTGCGCAATTTTTTTTTTTTTGCAAATTTTCAACACGGCGATAGAAACCAGCTCGTGCGACGATCGACGCTCGATCTCGACATATAGACTCAGCCCACGGCCAATCCGCTCGGTATCTGGCAAGGCCAACGAATATAGATGACGGCCTCGAAGATATCAGGTGGATCCATGGTCTAGGGGGCGAGAGCTTGCCGGCGGCTGACCTACGGTATATTCCCGAACCTGAAAAAAGTCTATTTTTTGCCATTCGAGACGGATGGAGAAATTTCGTCTTCTGTTTTGTGCAAACCAGCGGCCGAATGTTTTTTTATCATACGCCTGGTCAGCTCCGGCCACATGACCTGCCATGGTGTGAAGACATTGACCCTAGGGTGGGTCGGAGCCCCTAACGAGCGCACTTTGTGCAGAATTGATGACGCAATCGTTGGTTTTGTTGATCGATGTCTGTCGAGTACTCGGAATCTCGCCGCTTCGAAACAAAGATCGGCCTGAGTTTTTCTCAAGCCGCCCCAGATTTGCTTTTTTCGGGCTTTTCCAAAAGTTAGGAACTTTTTTTTTCTTCTAAACGTGCCCATAGGAGGCATGTTCTAAAATGGTTTGGATGGGTATCTTTGACTTTCAAACTTTTTATTGATACTTCGTTTTCCCCTTTTGCCATAAGTCTTGTAGCTCGCACGCATTCTCAAATAAGGAATCCAGCGTACATAAGTAGGCCACATTTCCTGTTTCTTAGATCTCTCGTACTGCATACCAGGGACGTATCATACGACGCGTCGATAGCACGTATCGTACTTGTCATATCACCTCATAGACGCAAGGACAGAGGAATCACGACATACTCGTACTATTACGGGGGACCATAGTTAATAGGACCAAATATGTTTAGTAAAAATGCTTAAATATATAGGTTTTTATGTAAACCATAGGTCCTGTTAACTATGGCCCCCCGTAATACAGCAGTGCGGTAAACCGATGGAAAGCGATCAGAAGAGTAGGAAAACAAAACACACGAAGATCGCCTCATCTTCGCCACAAGATCCCTACCGTTTATTTCATGTTTTTTTTTTTCCGACGCTCTTTTCTGCGTAGATGTCCTTTTAGAAGATCTGCGGTCTCTTTTTTTGGAAGAGAAACGACTCAAATTCCTGGTGGTTTGCCCCCAAAACGGGACTGCGATCCTGAAAGGCTTCATGTCCGTAAGCAGCCCGGGGTACCCGCACTACCCGGGACTGCTGTGTGTCTGGAGAAGCGGGTACCCCACGGGTACGGGTACGGGTAAAATACCGAAAAAGTCCATGTACCCGTTCCCCGACGGGGTACAACTCTAGACTACAGGCACGATACCAGGGTACCTCCAGAGTTATTGGAGCCTGTCCTGCGACCACGGACTGCATTGTATTGTGAGTTGATGTGAGAAAAACAACAACAACAACAACAACAACAACAACAACAACAACAACAACAATACAATTGTTTGCAATCCATCAATCCATCGTACGCGGTGAAAAGAGAGAAAAAACGAAAGAAACGAAAAAAAAACAAGGAACACACAAAAAAAGTGTCGTGCCCCCGCGCCCCCCCCCTGTGAGATGCGACAAATTGACAACTATCGCTGTTGTTATTATGACGTCGGCACTCACCTCATCGCCATAGTCGAGTCCGTGGTCATGTTAGGTTGTTGCGTTATACGACAGGCTCGAAGTTTGCCCAATGCGGCAAAATTTTGTTGTTTTTATTTTCTTCTTGCACCTCCGAATCATGTGCGCGACAACACTAAAGGTAATACTCTATAGTGCTGTACCAGATAGATAAGTACTCTGCTGTAGTGCAGCAGCAATGCGAGTAGTGCGAGCCATCTTTGGTTCTCGTGGCTCGTTGTGAGCACAGCTTCATTGTTACTATTACGGGGGACCATAGTTAACAGGACCTATCGTATAGATAAAAACCTACCAGGTATATGGTAACCATTTTTACTAACAATATTTGGTCCTGTTATATATATATATATGAGCCGGTCGCCCCGGTGGTTCAAGTGGTTAACCTCGAATTCTACTTGTTTGAGTCCTGGGTTCGAGCCCTAGGAGGGTCGGACTTTGACTTTATTTGCAAAAATAAAAAAAAGGGATTCAATTGTTGAGAGCGCCTTGCAGCGTGGGTAGGCACAATTCGATGCGAGTCGACGAGGGAAGAAAAGGCTGAAATCTTCTCGCGATAAAAAATGAAGGCACGTACCGTAGCGGGAAGGGGGGAGAAGAGCCTGCTATGTGACCCCGGATCTGAGTTACGAGTTGGAAGGAGAGAGAGAAGAAGATGTGCGAAGATAATGAATGGGATGGAAAAAAAATAATATATATATATATATATATAATATGTTAACTATGGCCCCCCGTAATAAAATTCTGATTTCGTACAATAGTGGTGCACAGGGTACAGGAGTATTTTAGATTACCTGCTGCCGGGGATAATATGATATTTTCTGCAGCACCACTGCTGCTGCTGCTGCTGTGTATTACGATGTGTTTGGCAGGGTCTTGCCACATCTCTCCCCCGGGGGGGGCACGACACAATTTTTGTGTGTTCATGTTTGTTTTTTGTTGTTCGTTTCTTTCGTTTTCTTTCTCTTCCGACGCGTATGGATTGCCAAAATGTGCATGTTGGGCCTGTCGTCTAGGGTTGCACCCCGTGCGGGAACGGGTACCCGGACTTTTTATCAGATCTATTACCAGTACCCGTGAACGGGTACCCGTGGACAGGTCACGGATACCCGTGGACAGGTCACGGGTACCCGTCTCTTCAGGCACACTTTCCCGGGTAGTGCGGATACCCGTTGACGGGCATTCAAGTGGGCATCGACACAGAAGAGAGCGTCGAAAAACGGATGACACATCGATGATACGTATGGCACTGAAGTAGTCTTATCATGCCCTGAACCCTTTTAGAACTGCAGTCCCGTCTTGAGGGACAAATCAGTCGAATTCTAAGTAGTTTGTCAACAAAACGGGACTGCGGTCCTAAAAGGGTCAAGAATCACGACATATTACAGAAGAACTTGTATCTCTTCTAGGATTGAAGAATCGGCACGGACACTGGTTGTTGTGCTGGATGTCGACGGGTAGAAAGAACGGTTTAATGTGAAGAACACACAGACACACACACATGAAGATTGCAGCAAACCGATTGAAAAGGATGATTGGCGGGAGGAGAGGAGAGAAAGGAAACTATACACATGAAGATCGCCTCATCATCGCCGCAGCCAGGATCCATGCCTGGTACCGCTTATTTCATGGGTTTTTTTTTCGCCTGTCACATGAACGTGACCACGGACTCGACTATCTATGGCGATGAGTTGAACGGCACTCAACTCATCACCATAATCGACTCCGTCGTAGTCGTTGTTATTGCCATCGGCACCCAGCTCATCGCGGACTCGTGGTCTCATTATGCGCCAGGCTCAAAAATTACCAAATACTTCAATAACTCTTTTCCTTCCTTTTATTTTTGCTCATCCCATCTATTTTCTTCGCCCGTCTGCTCCCTCTCCCTCCCCCACCAATATTACAGGGGAATCATAGTAAATAGGACCAAATGTTGTTGGTAAAAATGGCGAATTCTACAGGTTTTTGTCTCGTATCGTAGGTTCTATATCTATTACGGGGGACCAAAGTTAACAGGACCGAAAATTGTGAGTAAAAATGGTTTAATATGTAGGTTTTTATCTATATCATAGGTCCTGTTAACTATGGCCCCCCGTAATAATATGGTCCCCCCGTAATAGTAGTCGTAGCTCAGATCCGGGTCACAAAGCAGGCTCTTCTCCCCCCTTTTCCCACCGCGGTGCGTGCCTTCGATTTTGTGTCGAGAAGATTGCAGCACTTTACATCCTCGTCGATTCGCGTCGATTTTTAATTGTGCGTACGCACGCCGGGCGCTCTCTGCGGTCGAGTCGACGTGGCTCAGAATAACATGGCAGGGTTCGAAAAACAGCGGTGACATTCGAACTTTTAGTATTAAATAGTTTCGTTGGCTGTATCGACTGACTTGAACACCCACCAGAGCGACCAGCGCTAGGGTTGGAGAATACCTCATGAAAAAAAAAAAGAGAAAGCACGGCACGTGTGATGTGGCCTCATCTCAATGAGTGGCGCTTTTGTGCGCCCCCCCCCCCCCCCCCCCCCTCAAAGCGTAAACGGCGTCGGAAGGCACCCATGTCATATTTTTTGTGGTATTCCCACCCGTCGACATCCCAGCACACCGCCGTGCTTATTTTTTTCCCGACGTACGTCGAAGAGATGAACGACATGGAGATACTAAATTTCACTGCGGTATGGAGAAATGCAATTTTATGCAATGCGATGCCATCTTCGTACTGGATACGAGAAGGTCGTACTGGATGCGATAAAGTCGTACTGGATTCGATAGGGTCGTACTCGATGCGACAAGGTCGTACTGGATACGACAAGGCGCAACAATAGGTGTTGATGACCCCCATTTGAGCTGCACCTCCGTTTACGGAGCAAAAAACGGTGGAATCTGACTGGGACGCTTTTACGCTCTTTGCATTGCACCCACGGTTTTACTTGAGATCAACGTGAGACATTTCTGGCAGTGTGAATATTAGTGAACGGGGAACTACTTGATGTTTTACACATGGACATCTTCGCCACCGCCTAATCATAATCGATTGCCGTTCACGTGCATACCAGTATGTTGGCCACAGAGGGGGCTACGCTTCAAGGGAGGGGTGTGCCAGGCCTACAGCAGTAGCATAGCAGGCCTCTTCATCCTTTTAAGACTGCAGTCCCACTTCGGAGACAAACCGCTCAAATATTGAGTAATGTGTCCCCTCAACGGGACTGCAGGTTAAAACCCTTTTTAGAGCTGCAGCCCCGTTTAGGGGACAAACCGGTCAAATTCCAAGTAATTTTCACCCAAAAGGTGACTGCATTGCCAAAAGGGTTCAACCGGTAGCTCTCTCAAAAACCGGAACGGGTTTCATCCAGGGCTGGGTCGGGTCAAACCTCGCGGGTTGGGTCGGGTAACCGTGACTGTACTCGATCCGTGATTTTGAATACCTCCTGACCGGACCGGACCGGACCGGGCCCGACCCAACCCGACCCAACCCAACCCAACCCAACCCGACCCGACCCGACCCGACCCAACCCGACCCGTGATATTTCGAAAAGTTTCTGGCCCCCGATCCGCTGGCTGAGATGTTACGACCCGTGAAGAGCCCTGGTCTTTTTTTGCTTTGGTGTGCGCCCGTGCCAAGCCATTTTGACCTCTCTTGTCATTGGTAGGTGTTTGAAGTCTCTTGGCCTTTTAGGACCGCAGTCCCGTATTGGGGACAAACCATTCAAATTCTAAGTAGTTTGTCCCCACAACGGGACTGCGGTCCTAATAAAAGGGTTGAATCGTAACCCCCCCCCCCCCCCCCCCGTGACCCTTTTGCGACCTCAACAGGTATTGGGACCCTAGTATCGGCACGTGCAGTAACCGTCTGATGTATAGAGTTTGCTCCCGCCGCAGAAATAGCCCTGAGAGCTTGCCACGTGCTCCAGAGTGCGCACGGACCGCGCCCAGGCCTCGGCCAAAGTTGTCCGGACGGTCTTCCCGTGTCGAGATCTTCTCGGCGTTTTGTTTGGTAGTGCGCGTACGAAGAAATGTGTTCGATAAAAGACAACAAGAAGAACACAAACACAAGTATGGGGACATGTGTGGGAAGAGCGTGGAACTACGAACACCCACGTTTTTTTGGGAAAAGTTACTATTGACAGCAATCAACGTCGGCTATTTTTTTTGCGGTAGTATGTACTGGTACGTACGTACGTACGTGGAAGGGCACAAACCCCTCCTATAAAAGACCGACCGCCGAATCTAAATCGATTTTTTGCCGTTTTTATCTCTTCGGCCGGCAATATAATCCTCGTTTTGATATTCACACAGAATCTCTAATGGTGATTATATTCCCGGCCAGAGTAATGTTTGTTACTGGTATACATACAGCAGTGGTGGGGCTATGTAGTATCCACTTTTTAAGACCACCCCCCGCTTTGAAACTTTTTGCGAGAGGACCTTTAACAATCTGGGAGAAGGGATCTTTAGGTTGGTAGGCTGTTCAGGTGTTTTGGTTCCTGTTGGGATCAGGGTACGGGCGAAGACCCAACCCAACCCCGGACTCTAGCCCTAACCCTACCCCTGACCCTGACCCCAAACCACAGCCAAAACTCGCCATAAACGCGGCTGCGCCGCGTTTGCATCGAACCAGGAAATTTCTCAGTTGCGGACGACGATTCCGAAGTGCAGAGACCACGCTAAGCATTTTTCAAGTAAAAAACATCCCTAAAGATCCCTTCTACCAGACTGCTAAACCTACTCTTTTGCGAGAGGAAAGACCAGGTGAACCGCCTTGTCACGAGAACTGTTACGGGGGGGCCATAGTAAATAGGACCTACGGTACACTCAAAAACCTATATAGTACCCTATTTTTACCACCAATATTTGGTCCTATTTACTATGGTCCCCCGGAATAGTACGATCAGTATTACGGGGGGCCATAGTGAATAAATAGGACCTAAGGTACACACAAAACCTATATATTTCGCTATTTTTCCCAACAATATTTGGTCCTATTTACTGTGGCTCCCCGTAATATTGAAAATATAGGGCCATTTTAGAGAGAAGACCACGTTTATTGGCTTGGCACGGGATGGTCTTAATCCTGTTCGGACTGCAGTCGTTCAAGGGTTGAAAATTTGGGTACCCCTCTACTCTTGTCACCGTTCTGGGACCCAGGCATAGCGACCTGAAAAACGACGAGGGCGGCTTTATCAAGCGTCCAGTGAGCTGCTTTATCAATCGTCCAGGAGAACAAAGCACAGCAGCAGCAGCAGCGGCGGTACAAGTATCATCATCAGCTCCCGTGTCGTACGATGTATTTACGTCTCCCTGTGATCTAAAAACGTTGCGCTTTGGACTCACCTCCCGCCGCTGGAACCGGGGCTGCCTCGTCTGACGGGTGCTGTGTGTATGTAGTCTATTCTATTCGTCGTGGGCTTAGTTTTCTTCTTTTTTTGTTTGGTGTCCTTTTATGTTGACAACGGCATTCTTAAGCAGGGTTACACCTTGATACAGGAACTGCTGCTGTCTTTGCTCCTGTGCTGAATTATCCTTGCTCTTTTTTTTTTTGCTTCTGCTTTTTGACCCTTGCTTCATGCTCGTCGCTGTTCGTTGCTGCTCGCGTGTTGAACTTGCTGCTGCTGCTGCTCGCGCTTCAACTACTGCCGCTGGTGCTGGTGCTGGTGCTGCTCTTGCACCTCTGCAATAACAGGAGGCCAAATGGAGGGAGAGGTGCGGTGCGCCGACGGCTGCATCGGAGGGAACATGAAGGCCACCATCATAGCCTCCAAAACACTCCTTATCGGGAAGGCGGCCGTCGTCAGCGGCGACATGGTATACGACACACTCCAGGTTATCGACGGTGGGCGGCTCCAGGGCAAGCTAACCCACTACTCTTCTCTCGAAAAGCCCAAGGAGGCCGGGGCGTAGGGGGGGGGGCGGGGACAGGGCCAGGACTGAGCCGGGGTGGGACTGCCAGGACAAGCTAGCCCATTGCTCTTCTCTCGAAAATCCCGTGGACACCAAGGCGGGGGGGGGCGGCGGGGGATTTGCCGGGACTGGGCCGGCACCTGGGGAAGCTAACCCACTGCTTTTCACTCGAAAAGCGCAAGAAGACCGGAGTGTGAGGGGGAGGGGGAGGGGGGGGCGGGCCGGGGGGCGGCTATGGCACGGGTAGGCTCTCTTGAGAACGCAGTGCGCCGCGGCAGCGGAGCGCTATGATACACCGTCTGCCTGATACGTGTGGGCAATTGAATTGGTATGCACACACACACAAAACGCATTTCCTGTAGGTGGGCAGTGTGTAACTAGTGTTAAACGAGCGCACTCCAGAAGCCAGAGAAAAAAAAAAATGTTTTGTTTTTATTTTGTACAGCGAGAACCTGGGGGCGGCAAAGGGCGAAACATGAGAAGTGGAGCAAAACTCGGCCTATTTCCTGAGGGGTCTCGCGTGGGGCGGGCTAGATAGAGCGTACGCCGCGGCGGCTGCGACCCCCAAAAGGGCGTGGAACGGTGAAGAAGGCTGGGCCCACGTCCGATCGTTGTTGGGTTTTTTTTTTTAACTCCGGGCGAGATCACGAAGAAAGGAAGGAACGCTGCGTATGCAACTTTGTTTTGTTGCCGAGCGTGCGTGCGTTCGTGCGTGCGTTCGTGCGTGCGTGCCGCCCTCTGTTTTTTTCTTTTCGAGACGTGCAAGCTTTCAAAAACAATTCGAATCGGAAAACAATTCGAATCGAAGTGCGTAAACGTCCGTCACGGAACTGGAACCATCTGGGGTGTGGTTGCTCGGTGGGGTGTATGTATATACTCTGGGTTTGTGTTCGGGGAATCGCGCGGGTTTATATGGCCCAAGGAACCAGGTTTATCGCCCGGGTATCCCAGAGTGTGTATGTACCCTACTGCACGCACGCACCCTTAAGGCTTTGATTGGGCGTCTCAATTAAAAAGAAAAAGAAAAAAAAGGGGCAAAAAGCCTTTGTGGTACACTCGTATGGAGGCGTCTTTTTGTGTCGACCCCGATCTGCTGCGTCAGTATGTACCGTTTCTTTCCCTTTGGAAGTTGTTTCTATTTGCCTGATTTGTCTGACGTACAACTCTGCCAAGGCTTTCTTTGACCTGGCGAGGGTTCAGCGCGCGGGCGGGGGGGGGGGGGGGGGGGGGGGGGGCGGTCGAAAAAAACGAGTTTGCGTACACGTACGTACACAAGAACAACAGCAACGACAGCAGTAATAGTGCATCGAGAAGCTTGTATAGCGTTGCATTTGGTCATTCGAACGAACGTATTTTTAGGGAAATACGTGTTGTCCAGGCGTTTGCCCATCCCCGTCCCTCCCTCCCTCCCTCCCTCCCTCCACCCTCTCCCGATTTTTTCGTTTTGTAAGCGACTGGGAAGAATTGTAGTCGCGAAGGGGAGGGGGAAGGGGGGGCGGGGGGGGGGGGTGAGGACGATGAAAATATGGGGCATCACCCCGAGTGCGTGCGTTTTGGTTGGAATGCGGTGGTGCCGTCCCGTGGATGGGAAGGTGTGGTGGACTATCCACGAGCACGTGTCTTGTCGCGCAGCGTTGGGCGACTCATTTTCTTAGATTTGCGAGTGCACGGCTGGAGGAACTGCGTCGTTAGATTTCGGGCAAGAATATTTTTATACGTACCCCTCCCCCCCCCCGCCTCCCCCTCCCGTAGAATGCCCTTAGGAGAGTCCCCCCCCCCCCCCCCCTTCGGCGGAGAAGTCCCTTCGTTTTTGTTCCCGGATTTGACTGGCGAAAACAGTACCAGTACGTGACCTTTGTAGCAGTATGCCTACTCCAGTGGGTGGTAATTTTGAGCGCTTGAGCACCAATAAGTATATCTAGTGTTTCGCGAAGGTTGCAGTGTACCAGGTATTACTTTCACTATCACGCAGTGCTGCGGATGATAACTCGTCCAAGCGTGAACACGACATGACATATTTGCTATATATATATATATATACCTACCCATACGGCGTGCATATTGCGTTTCACGTGGATGTCTATCTGGAAGTGTATATTTATGCTATAATAGACACATGCAGCAGCTCGTAGCGCAACGCTATCGAGCGCCTACACGCACGCTGCATGCATGCTGTCAGAGGAGGGCAGGCCGAAAAGACACGCTGCCTCTTGTTTGTTTCGCCTCCATCGCTGGAATTGTGTCGAGATATTTTGCAAGATGAAGTATGAGACGCCACACGCTATCGTTCGCGCTGGGGGTGATCGATCGATGACAATGCATCCCGCTCGACAAAAAAACTCGGAGGCCGGCGTGGAGTCCGATAAAAGCTTTCGGTTTCATGGTCCTCATGGTCATGGATGGGTTACTTTTTTCAGGGCTTGTCGCGGGTCAGATCAAACCTCACGGGTCGACCCGACTCGACCTCCGGTTATTTTGAGGTATGTTGACTTGACCCGACCCGCGATGTTTTGAAAGCCTCTTGACCCGACCCGACCGGCCCTACCCGACCCGCGTTGTTTAAAGAACTGTTGACCGGACCCGAACCGTGAGATTTTTATAATCTCCCGACCCGACCCGCCAATCATCCGATTGACCCGTGAGATTAGGATCATGTCGCGGGTCGGGTGACCTTGACCCGCGAGACCATTCATCTTGCCCCGCGGATCCGGCTCGTGGGTCGACACTTCGAAAACAATTTAGTATTCATTTTTGTGCCCCGCAGCGGCGATATGTGGTGGCGCTGTAATGGGAATGGATAGATGCGGGCATGCACATACGGATTTGGTGGTGTTTGAACGTTTGAATATGATATTAAAGGGGTAATACTGAGTATTGGCACGAGAGAAAAGCCTTCGGGCAAGAGAGCGGGAAGTGTTTCAAGTGTCGGATCCGCGAGCCCGACGCGAGTGACTCGTTTCTCGCGGGTCACGACCTGACCCGACCCGTGAGCTTTTCATCACCTCTTGACCCGACCTCACCCGACCCGTGAGATTCGTGTTTTGTTTTTACCCGACCCGACCGATTAAATTTGCAAAACCCTTGACCACTCCTGAACCGACCCGCGAGATTTAAAAACCTCTTTGACCCGACCCGACCCGACCCGTGAGATTTTTAACACCCCCTGACCCGACCCACCGGTCGGGTCATTTTACCCGCGAACAGCCTTGCTTTCTATCTTGGTCCAGCTTTATCCCGTTTGCAGCCATCCACACTTCGAGGACAAACCAGTCTCGCTTAGGATATACCAGGTACTTCTGTAGGGCACTGCTTGCACCGCTGCAGCAACAAGCGCCAAGGCTAAGATGCGGGCGCCGAAGCACGCACAGCACGCGGATTGGACGCGTTCCGAAACCCATTCCTCCACGACTGTTGCGCGATTATTATATGACATCCATGCCGACCATCTCTGGTGCCCAGGAGTGGAACCTCGGAACTGAGTCCCCGTCGATTCCGCACCAGAACAGAATCAGCTTCAACACGAGAGCACCCCACAAAAAATACCCTTCTGCCTTGCGACACAGAAGAGAGAGAGCTTTTTCGCATGTAAAGAATGGGCGTCCTCTCAAAACAAGCAAAAGTAACAAAAACCCTGAATAAAGGGGTTTTGTGGCTCAGAAAGGCCGGCCGTCCCGGTTCCTGTCCGGAGCCGACCCCCGAAAGCTTCGTCCAACATTGACCACAGCAGATTAGCACGTATTTGAAGTCATCAGCTACAAAAAAATAGAGGCAACTCTCTCCAAGAAACTCTCTCCAAGAAGCCGGTTTTGGCGGAAGCAGGCCGCCTCGCTCCTGACCCAAGCCGACCCCTCAAAGACTTGGGGGTGGAGAAATAACTGGCGCGAGCCAGACTCCAAACTATTTTTACTCGCTCAAGCTATCTCGATAGCTCTGTACCTGGTACAGGTATTAAATAGGTGAACCTGGTGAACAAAATATTTAAGGGGGAACTCAACCCCTTCGGGAGTACAGTCCGGTTTCGAGGACAGACCACTCAAATTCCAAGCAGTTTGTCCCCAAAAACGGGGCTGTGGTCCTAAAAGGGTTGCTAATCCTAACCTATGTAGTGAGGTGTGCAAACATACGGGGACATCTGTTTTTTTGGGGTCCATGCTGGGGTTCTGATTTAGATTACTACCGTAGGCCCCCCCCCGTAAACAGAGATGACTGCGAGCTCTCAGTAGTCATGGTGATCTCTTTTGACAACACGGCGCCGTTCCGAACGTAGCACCAAGAACCCCGCTGCTCATCGCTGCAATAATCCGGTGGCAGCCTGAACCGCCGAATCGCCACCAGCTTCCCCCGCGTCGTCAACAGGAACGCTAAATCGAGCGTCACCGGCCACCCCCTCGCAACCCTTGGGCGTGAACCACACCAACGAGTAACGCCCCCCCTTGAAAGGCCGTGTCCAGTGCCGCTGCGTCCACCCGTCAAACTCTAGCGGGCGATAGCGAATATCCTCCACTTTCCCCTCCACTACCAGCTCGCCCCCGGCATAGTCGCCCAGGCCGACGATCAGGCTCCGGCTCTGGCCGGCCCCTGCTCCGCTGTCGACGTGGGGTCTGAACCTGGCGTGCCTGTTGACCGCGATTGTGGTGGACGGAGGTCGGTCGGGGAGCAAAATCGCCTCCAGCTCGAAGGCAGCACGCGCGAGCTCGGGGAACAATCTGTTCCCCTTCGGAGGCGGACAGGGCGGGGGAAAGGCGCCCACGGTGAACGAACCACCGCGTTGCTGGTGCTGCTGGTGCTGCTTCTGCTGCATCAGCTGCGGCTGATGTTGTCCCTGCTGCTGTTCCTCCTCCTCATTATCCTTCTCGTGGTTGTCCTGTTCCTCCTCCTTCTGCTTCTGCTGCCCTTCCTGTTGTTCCTGCTCCTGCTGTTCCTGCTGTTGTGGCGGTTTTACTGGCACCCCTACCTCCTCAGCTTTCTCCCCCGTGGCGGCTTCTGCTGCCCTCGCTCCCCGGCCTTTTCCTCGGCCTTTGCCTCTGCATCTACCTCTGCCGCCACCGCCATCCCGCGCGCGTCCGTTGGCACTCTTACTTTTTCCTCCAGAGGAGGCGTTCTCTTCTTTCCCGCCCGAGATAACCAAACTACGCGCAGGTGTGCTATCGGGCCAGCGTCCAGAAGCGTCCGCCTCCTTCAACCACCGCAGGACGTTGGCGAAAGCGGCGGGCGCCTCTTTCAGGCCGAGCGCCGCGTCAGCGGGCAGGGGCTCCGGCTCCCCCGAGGCGGCACCGATGTTCAGCTTTCGCTCGTTCGCGGCGTCGATCTCGCGCCGAAGCTTCAGCGCACCCGGTTGCAGGACGTCTCGGAACCAGTCCACCCCCCGTCGCCGATCCTCCCACCACCCTGCCGCGTTGTTCAAGACTCTTAAACGAAAGCTGGCGGCATCGGAGCGCGCGGCTTCGTCGCTCCATCCCTCCAACGGCGGCGACTCCCGCTCCTCCGCCCCGGGCGACATGCAGTAGCCGCCCAGCTTTGCCTGCCACGACGGGTAGCCGATCTCGGCCAGCGAGCACGGAGCAACGGGTGCCAGCGGGAGAGGCAGGAGGTCCTCTCGCCTCGACGGGTCGATGCAGGCTGCGATGTCCGCGCCCGAAATCATCCCCCTCGCCGCCGCCACGGCGAGACCCACCATACCCCTGACCTGCTGGTTCACGAACGCATCGCCCGATACGGACAGGCAGAGGTAGTCCGCGCCCCGCAGCTCGACGATCTCGGAGGCGTAGAAGCGGTACAGGCGGCGGGCAACGGACGGGCTGTGGGGCACCGCGCTGTCACTAAAGTTGTGCCAGAGCGGGCACCGGCGCCGCTTGCCGCTGCCGCTGCCATTGCAGTGGCCGAACGGCCTCAACGCCCTGCCCCGCAGCTGCTTCAGCAACGGTATGAGACTTTCCTGGCCTCGGGCCAGCCCGTCCCACGGGCCCTCGGCGGTCTCGTCCAGCAGCCACGCGGGCAGGAGGTACTCGTACCGCCGCCGGGTCGCGTGGATCTCCGCGTGGAAGGTCGGGAGGGCGACCTGCATCCGCCCGAGGAGGCGCACCCCTGTCCCGTCAAGAAGAGCGTTGGTTTCGTCGAGCCAAGCGTGGGTCCCCGCCAAGGCCACCGTTGTTGGCGCTCGTAGACAGACGGTGTCGGCGCTGGGGAGGAGTGTAGCAGCGGCGACGGCGGCGGCATGGGGGGGGGGGGGGTACTCGTTTGTTGCTTGCCTTAGTCGTTTGACCGTTGACATCCTTTTCGAGGGGGGTGGGGGTAAGGGGACACGTCTTCTGTGACTGTAAAAGCAAAATACTCGTAGGGAACTTGCGGACGTGGTGTTTGGCACTACAGCAGTATTTACGATATTTACGTATTTACGAGCGGTACTACCACGGCTATCTGCTGCTGCTGATGTGTAGCGGTGCGCACGGTATAAGCTAATCTTGTTTCGTCGGAAGATCTCTCTTGTCCTCCTGCAAGAAACCCAATACACGAGTTGCTCTCTTGTCTGGTCACGGCAAAGGACATCGAGGGCACACGCGTTTCCACCCCCTCCCCCCGCCCGTCTACAAAAAAAAGCGGCCGAAACATCCACGCTGTCGACAAGGCGATGCAGCGATGAAGGATACGTACAGCAGTCTACAATCGTATGCTCGCAGATACTGCTTCGAATTCATACGAGCTGAGCCAGCCAAAAAAAAGGAGGAAGCTTCCTCAAGTCGTATCTCGTGAACCACTGCAGCTCAGGCTACAATAGTTGGAAGCAATAACCCTGACGCACCACGGAGCGGAAAAAAAAGGTGTACGGATATTTTCATGCGTTTTTTTTCCCGACGCGATTCGCCGAGAAATCCGCGAAAACTCAAACACCAACTTTTCGACTCTAGATTCTTACAAAAATCGTGATTGTCGATCAACATGTAAATTGGCGGAGATACTGCTGAAGACACGAGGAGAAGATCGATTCAAGTCTCGGTCCCCAATTCGCCACCCATCAAGAGACATTGCTATTAATACCAAAACTCGACTCCACACGTGAATGAGTCAAGTAAGTAAGAAAAAAAAGGCCTTCTCTGCGGTGCCCTGCTCAATTTTGAGATTTTTTAGCTGGATTTCTACCCTCCGATTTTTTTTGTCGCACGTCTACTATCGGGCCTATTTATTGCCTGGTATTTTGTGTTCATTACTACTGTAGCTTTGGTCGCTTTTGATTGTTTTCGGGTTGTTGGGTCGGTCAGACCTCTCGGAAAACGAAACGATTTTGGGCCGCAAGTCAATGAATGGGTTGATGAGGGCATGAACTACACCGTCGTGTCAAACAATCGAGCCGAACTTGGTACAATTGATGGGGGCATGGCCAGTCAGGGGTTTAACCCTCTTAACCCCTTTAGAACCGCAGTCCCATTTTGGGGACAAACCAGTCAAATTTTGAGTAGTTTGTCCCCAAAATGGGACTGCGGTTCTAAGGCTGCAGCCCCGTTTGGGGACAAACCACTCAAATCTTAGTAGTTTTGTCCCCAAAACGAGACTGAGGGTGTATCTAAAGAGAATCGAAATCGAAAATCGAAAATCGAAATGAAAATAAACAAGGCGCGGATTGGTCCCTCGTCAAAACATGTTCCCCTTCCTTTTTTAGGTTCCGAGAAAATGAACGATTTACGACCCAATGCCAGTATCAAAAAGTAGATGGCTGGAAATCGAAACGGAAATCGAAAGCACGAACAGCAACAATTCAGCGCGTCCTGCTGGTCAGCGCAGTCACGTCAAAATATCACATCAGGACCGCCGTACACAGCATCCAACCGACAGCTATTAATAGCACGGCATCACAGCGGCACAGATCCCCCGTAAACAGCCAGCAGGCGAACTATAACACCAGCCCCGACCTTCTCGGTCCTTTGTTTCCCGGCGTTCGAGCCAGAGCGCACATAGTTTGAGGGAAATTGAGGATGACAACGTCGAGAACGAGGTCGGAAGTTCGTTCTCAGGATAATTTCAAGTTTGATCTCGGGGCGTCAACGTTGGACGCGCCACCACCTCCATGGGAGGCCCAACCACCTCCCGGAATCGAAATGCCGTCGCGTTTGCCTGCTTCTGTGGTGGATCTGTGCTGCCGAGCGCTAGATTGCCGGCATGTGTGCACGCACAGTCGCGAACGGCCCAAATAGGTTGCGCTCTCCGCAGCTTTTCGCCTGGAGTTCTGTTTTCACTTTTCGATTCTGTTCGCACACCTCGGCTAATTTTTATCGAAATCGAAATGAATTCGATTTTCGATTGCACTTTTCGATTATGTGTAGACACACCCTGAAGTCCTATTAATGAAAAAGGTTAAGCTTATTTAGGGCTGGCCCAGCTCGTATTCATTCACACTTTCACGCCGTCATGAACGAGGCAACAAGGGACAGGCAACCAACTCACGTCGCGCTGACGCCCGGCTCCTGGACCAACAGCGGACAGGTCCTCGACCCAACAGAAGAACCATGGCTGAAGCCTGCCGGCCGGGCCAGGGGGGCTCCTTCCGCCCCACCGACCCCCAGCCCACCGACCCCCAGCGCCTGCAAGACCAGCCCAGCCGCGCTGTCTCCTCCTGCCACCCCCGTCCGTGCAGCTGCAGATGGCCCCTGCAGCGTCCGGGCACTAGAAGCTGTCTCCGAGGCGTCCCTAACCGAGCAGTCGTACCCTAGAAGGAGCAAGACTTTCTCGCCCGCGTCCTGGCGTGTAGCGGAGCAGTGCTCCGGCGGGTTTTGCAGGTGGCGGAAGAGGGCGCTCCTCGTCGGGAACTCACCCCCGCAGCAGATGCACGTCGTGGGCTTGGAAGCCGGCGTCGTCAAAGGCTGAGGCACCTCCACCGCTTCTGCTGCTGCTGGTGGTCGTGCTGCTGTTGTTGCTACTGCTGATGCTGCTGATGATGCCGCTGCTTCCTCTTCCTCTCGGTGGAGGTCCGGCTTGGGGTCGTGGGGAGCCATACCGGTATATATGATCCCGCCGCTTGTGTTTACTTGGATACACAACACCAGTAGTCTTAATACAATACCTGGTATTAAGTATTAATAGTACGTACGCAGATGTCTGGAAGAGGGTGTACTGAGCGACGGAGACGGTGTCACTTGCGTCCTGCTCTTCGATACCGCTACGCTCTACCTCTGGCTGGGAGGACGATATATGAGCGACGGCCTGCTGACCGCTCACTGGTGCAATAGTTAGGCCTTTCTGAGAACCCTCGCGAGCTCGGCTCTCCAGCTCGGCTCCCCAGCTCGGCAGGGCTGCGGCTGTCAGCTCGTCCAGAACCGGCGTCGCAGCAAGTGCTGTGGTGAACGATCTACTAGACGCACTGCCGCACCCAAGAAACGAAACACCCGGCTTACACCTGGACTCCACTACTAGTACACGCTCGTGGTGGAGGTCAAGCACTGCGGTCTTCAGCTGGCTGTCGCAAACGCAACGCTTCATTGCGCGCGGCACGTCTCTCCCACAACTTATCGCAGGGGGCGATATCGTAGAACCCCCGAATAAAGAACGCGAGTGGAAACCCCTATCTCCTATCACAAGAACGGACGTCACATAACCAAGAAAGAGATCGCGATTGTCGCCTCCGCGGCGTCGGCTTCTCGCTTGTCGCCACCTGTGTATCACGTTTTCAAGCTCGCCGAGCAACGGCTTCCGAAGGGTTGGAGAGGGCGAGACGGCTTGCTTTCGTGCCGGAGAAAATGGCGATGGAGGAATCCGGCAACGGTCCCATGACCTACAGCTGGACGGATGTCGAAGTCCAAGAGGTGGGGAAGGAAGTGAGAGAACCTTCTGATAAGCGCGCCCTTCTTGATGCCTAGCACTGTTGTGGGCTGTCCGCCTCTCTGTGTGTGTTATTACGTACTCTCAGGGGGGGGCATATGGAGAGGCGAAGGAGGAGTGCAGGGATGGTCTCGCCTTCCGTCCGCTCCGATTCTTTGGTAGCCTCGGGAAGAGAAAATATGAAAATTATATGAAAAAATCAGGCACACAAGAATGATCTTCGCAAAGTTGCTCTTTGCTTTTGCTCTCTCCTTCCATCATCGTCGCGATCTGTGGTTGTTTCGGTGAGCGGAGAATTCCGGTCGGTGTTGTTCCAATTGAGTACGTAGTGACCCCCGCCGCCAAATGCGGCTCCACCACAGCTATTTCAATAGCAGCCACTAGTTACGAGGTATCGCTGAAAGAGTACGAACCCGGCATGGATACGTTGTTCTGTCTTACAGCAGTAGGTGTGCAACTATTTATAGCAAGCTGCTGTTGTGCACATCCTCGCCCTCTGCTACAAGCCGTTGGGAGTTGGGAGCAGCAGCAGCAGCAGCAGCAGCGGCAACAGGAGGAGTACGACTCCGTGCGTCTTGCAGCTATTGAGAGAGTGAAATCGCGAAGAAGCGCGTTATGCGTTATGAAAAAGATGAAGTCGTGTCGCGCTAAACAAGTTCCCGCAGTTCTTGTTTGTCCTCAAGGTGCCATCTTGCCATACCCGATACTGCTCGTACAACACGGCAGAGTAAATACCAGAGGGTATATATATATATATATATATATATTTTTTTTTCATCCCATTCATTATCTTCGCACATCTTCTTCTCTCTCCTTCCAACTCGTAACTCAGATCCGGGGTCACATAGCAGGCTCTTCTCCCCCCTTCCCGCTACGGTACGTGCCTTCATTTTTATCGCGAGAAGATTTCAGCCTTTTCTTCCCTCGTCGACTCGCATCGAACTGTGCCTACCCACGCTGCAAGGCGCTCTCAACAAATTGAATCCTTTTTTATTTTTGCAAATAAAGTCAAAGTCCGACCCACCTGGGGCTCGAACCCAGGACTCAAACAAGTAGAATTCGAGGTTAACCACTTGAACCACCGGGGCGACCGGCTCGTATATATATATACGATATAACAGCAGTAGAGTTTTTGCGACAGAGGTGAAGAAAAAAAAAACTACTCGTACCTGGTACCTGGTACGTATACTTCCGCTAAAAAAAGTGAATTTCCTTCCTTATCCCTCCCTTCCTTTGATCATTGCGGTGTGTTTGCGGGTGAGGTAAAAACCAAATCCTGCCGGCGACGCCTCCGAAAATAAGGGAAGGGGGTAGGTGTGAGGCAAACGCACGGGAGACAAAAAAGCAGCTTGGGAGTACATAGCAACGGCAGCCCAGCAACGTTTCGGCGGCAGAGTTGACAGGGGTGCCACCACAGGCAGCGCGTGTTTTTAGATTGGTGACTTCGTCGTCTCTAGATTTGTTGTCGCTTTTTCTTCCGTTCTTTCCCCGAAGACAGCCAGCACGCCCCAACACCCAGCGCCCGTACGTACAGCAGTATTGGTTCTCCGTTCTACACGCAAGCTGTACTGCTGTACCTATGATGTGACATCGTTAATAGTAGCCCGGGCTTGACGGCGATACCTGGTATATCCAAACTCCACGATTTACAGCAGTATATACCCGAGACAGAGAAAACCAACTTCGCGACAATTGAAACGAAGGTACGAGTACGGCAGCACCTGGTACGTTTACGTTTGATACCGGTCAGCATAAACATGTACCAGGTACTTAGTATCAGGTACTTCCTCTCTATGAATAGGATTGAAGAATCAGCACGGACACTGGGTGTGCTGGATGTCGACGGGCAGAAGCAGCTGTTTGATGTGAAGAACGCATACTCGTACATCAGTTACCTGCTCACAGTAGTACCAGGTACCTGGTATATCCTTATATCATACTGGTAACTCAGACAGTTTAGTATGTATACGAGAATCGTACGTACAACAAAATAGCAACATAGCGACAACCGAAAAAAAGAACTTCAAGAAACGCGTGCCTGTCTACTCGTACGCGCGATGATATTATACCTTGTGTGATACACGGCGCCATACACCTTGTTTCCCGTTTATCGTGAGAGTATACACGAGTACGTACACGAGTACGATATAAATACGAACACTGCTAGCCCTTGTGGTTATCATATCCGATGCCTCATCGTATGATGCACAATATCATCATATCATACAAGACCCTCCTCCCCCCGCTCAAAGGTTTGTACAGAGTATCGCAGCCTTGCATCCCCCTTTATCCCGTGTCCCGTCACAAGTCAGCTCCAGCTGGAGCGGCAGCAACAGCAGCACAAGTACGAGTACAGCAGTAGTATCACGCGGCAGTAGGATATCTGGCTCCGTTATGGCAAAAATAGTTTTGTATCACGGGCGTCTCGTCTCGTCCTCTCTCTCCCACATATCACCTCTCACGTTATACATTACCCACCCCTACTTCCCACCCCTACTATTAATACTGATGTAGACTCCTTGTTTTGTGTCTTTCCGTGAGCAAGGAAAAGTGCAGTCCCGTTTCGGGGACAAGCTACTTAGAATTTGGCTGATTTGTTCCCAAAACGGGACTGACTGCAGTTTGCCCTAAAAGGGTTAGTGATGCTAATGATTATATACCTCTGGGCGTAAATACTAGGACCGCTTGGTTTTCTTATTACTATCTAAATGGTTCTTATATTTTCGCCCAAGGCGACAAATGATTATGGCGATGAGCTGAGGGCTAGTGTGATATCTACCGAGCGGTATCCAGCAAAGGTCAAGGGTCTCCGTGCCAGACTGATTATTCTGCCTGGAGAGAAGTATAAACCCCGTCCTTGGTGGACACGCCAGTTGTTTCGGGGTGGGCATAGTAATCAGGACCCATCCTGTACACAAAAACCTATATATTCCACTCTTTTTTACGAGGCAGATTTGGTCCTGATTACTGTGTTGCTCCGTCATATCATACCTGGTACCTTATGTACCAGTGTAAAGTACGAGAGAGAGTATTTTCCGACTGTCGTTTGGCACTGTTCCCGGCGAAATTGGACCACGATCAGTCAGTAGAGAGACCAGTAGTATCGTCGTGAGTCGTTCGAGTTTTTTTGTTGCTGCTCACATCAACAATCTCCATCCCAATCCTCCAATACATCCATCGTCCAATACTGCTGTACACCAACGACTCAGTCTTGTAAAGGCAGCAGCAGCAGCTGGCGAATCTGAGCAGCAGGGCAGAAGAGCGGCAGGACGGCCGATAGCCTGAACGCGTATCAATGTAGCAGACATGTTAGGTCCTGACGAAAACAACAGCAACAGTGCCATCTCTTGAAGTTTATTGCTGCGACTGCTGCTGCTGCTGCTGCTGCTGCTGCTGCTGCTGTTCCGCCATCAGTGGTGGACGGTGGTGATGGTGGTGGTGGTTGTATGTCGGTCGGTGGCGCGAAATAGCTCTTCCTTCTGAAGTGGTTGTAAGGACTGCTGGAGCACTTACCACCGCCATGTAACGCGCAAGAAAACACTCCCCCCGTGCACCAGCGGAGAAATTGCACGTACGTGCAAGGTTCTTAGATTTGCACGTACTTTGTGCACCAGCTGGCACCATGATACCCTTAAGGTACTCTAACCCCCCAGTGCACCCATCCCGTTTGGCACCCTGCTCCCATGCAGTGCAGAAATATAGCCAGCCCTCCGCAAGAGCCGCCGGAGGCCCGCCCACCTGGCACCCTGATCCCGTTTGGTACCATGTAGGCCATACATGTCTACAACAACTCCTGCTATACATGAAACGGTGTTGAATTTATGTGCAAGGCTGAACTGAAGAGTGCTATTTCTCCGCCTCCCCCCCTCCCCTTGGGGCGAACTTCCGAGCCGTTCTCTTCGTAAACAAGAAGGGTGCATCCTGACGTACAGACTACTGCTGTAAGAAATAATGGCGGCTTTGGAAATATCTCGTGGGCAATGTTTCCGTCGACGAATCGCTGTGGCCGTCTTTCCACTCTCTCTTTTTGTGGGGGAAATCAGCTTCGAAAATCGTGCCAGGGGCTGTATTGTCTTGCCCTTCATGTTACGCAGTACGTACCGTAGTTTGGTGTTTTTTGTCCTGCCCACACCTTGTGCGAGCGAGCCCGGCGGGGTGTTGATTTCGGTCTTGTACACTGATGGAAAGCCAGAGAGAAAACTGAGGGGCACTATTAGTGGTTACACTGTACCAGCGCAACGTTTATAGTATTATTAATATTATACGGAGTAGTAGTTACATTGTCTCCCTTATATAGGAAGACGTCATATTCACAAGTACCCTCGTGTACGTACATACCAGGTACCTGGTACCTGGTATATATTATGGTCGGTCACGTTTGAAAACAACTTTCATACCAGCTTATATTATTGCTTTTAAAAAAATCGATACTATTCACACTATTAATATCATCAGGCGAAGGTGTCTCTTTAATATTAATTGTGATGGCATTCTAGAGATCAGAAAGTGACGGATGGAATTTTTCGTTGTTGCTGCTACTCATTGTTTTCGCTTTTAGTGTGTGGCATATATACGCCGGCCGTACGCCCGTGACCATTACCCGTTTTTAGGCGACGTGACTGCTGCTGTGACTAAACATGCTATGATATCACATGATAGGCCTTGAGGCCTTGGTATCCCCGACTGTGTTCCGTGGGGTTTGTCTTTTTTCCCCGTAGGCTTCGTACTTGAGCTACGCGCTGCTGTGCGATCAACAAGAGCACCGCGTGAAATAGTGAAAATTGCAGCACATTTCGTGCGAGTGTGCGAGTGGAGCACTCCCAAAAGTTTGTACTTGTGATATCCAGTGAAACTCGTCTGACCCGAAACGCCGGGACAATCTGTTTCATCTAGCCAGAGCAGGCTGTCCCGACCCTTGGCGGGGCTACCGTTGTCGCTCTTCTTCACGATGGAGGCGTTCTCCTCCCAGTCACCAGCTGGCGAAGCTCTCAGGGGTCCCGACGTCTGTCAGTGCTTGTGGCTGGGGAGCAGCGCCAACAGACCACTCAGTCCGGAATCGTCCTTCTCTCGCATGTATGTTGGGGTACCTGGTAGTATGCCACACGTATTATGTCAGGTATGCAGCAGTACTAAGGCTCATTCTTATCGGAGAGCGTTTTTTTCAAAATTTCCAAAGTTTGAAAATAATTGGAGATATGTATCGATATACGGAGGCGTTCTGTCACTATTCGTGAAATTCTCCAGAAGCAAAAATATCAAGTCCAATATTTGGAAAAAAAAAACAGGAAAATATGGAAGATTGAAAAACTGCGCGAAAAAAATGTCGAAAACTTGGGAAAAAAGCTATCCGATAAGAATGACCCTAATAGTGCGCTCGTAGCTCGTACCAGGTATACATTGTGTCCCCAAATACTTCCCCTGTCCGCCGTCCTCATGCCGGTATCTTTTCCTCTCCTTCGTGTAGCTTCGTCCGTGCTGCAGCTATCTGCCCTTCCTGAGTACGTGTGTTTTCCGTCTATTAATAGCAGCCTTTCTGATATCCTTGCTTCATTTGTATTGATGCCGGTCGCCCCGGTGGTTCAAGTGGTTAACCTCGAATTCTACTTGTTTGAGTCCTGGGTTCGAGCCCCAGGTGGGTCGGCCTCTGACTTTATTTGCAAAAATGAAAATAAAAAAGGATTCAATTGTTGAGAGCGCCTTGCAGCGTGGGTAGGCCTAATTCGATGCGAGTCGACGAGGGAAGAAAAGGCTGAAATCTTCTCGCGATAAGAATGAAGGCACGTACCGTAGCGGGAAGGGAGCGGGAAGAGCCTGCTATGTGACCCCGGATCTGAGTTACAAGTGGGAAGGAGAGAGAGAAGAAGATGTGAGAAGATAATGAATGGGATGAGCAAAAAAAAAAAAAAAAAAAAAAATGCAATAGGTCTCGTTTCATAGTGTGTCCTTTTGTTCGTATTTTCTGGTATTTCTTGTGTTGTGTTCTCGTACCCGGTACGCTGGCATTTCACTTACTTGACACATGATTTTGTCATTATTCATGTTTTTATCTTCCTCTGTCTCTAGGCCCTAGCCTTTAAGCCGCAGGCGAAAAAAATGGAGATAGGCAAAAAGATAGGCACATGCCTGACGTGCCTTAATTTGCCTTACACGTGCCTATCTATTTGAGGCATTTGCCCCAAAAAATGCCTGAGATGTGCCTGAAACCATTTCGACGCCCCAAGACAAATCCTATACTAACTTCAAGTAAGTTTTGTGTGAAATAATAGAGATAGGCAAAAAGACAGGCATATGTGACGTGCCTTAATTTGCCTTTAACGTGCCTATCTATTTAAGGCATTTGCCTTAAAAAATGCCTGAGACGTGCCTTTGAACTTTTCGGCGCCTCAAGACAAACCCTCAACTACAGTAATTTCAATTAAGTTTCGTGTGAATGGGCAAGATGCTTGAAACTTGTTCAGCACCCCAACGCAAATCCTATACTATTTTCAAGTAGTTTGGTTTCAAGTGGTTGAAGGTGTGAAAGAATGCCTGAAACCTATCCACCGCCGAAGTATACTAAAATCAAGTATTAAGAGTATGTTTTCAAGAGGTAAAATGTCTGGAAGAATGCTTGTGAACGTACGTACAAGGGTACTTGGCTGGGTTGTCATATCGTGTGATAGATGACATAATGCGTCGCCGTTACACTATTGATACCTGGTAAGTATTTTATGAAGACACTACTTGCGGCATACAGCTAACGCCATGAAACAATCTGCGTTGCCAAAGGGGGGGCTGTGAGCACGAACAAGCAAAGCCCCTTGACAGACAGCAACTTTTGCCGTCACAAGCCTTGACTGACCCATCTACTAGGTTTTAGAGTGAAACACTCGGCCCCATACCCTTGACAGCGCAAGTTTTGCCTTGCTTGACGTGTCTCCTGACATCTTAGTGAACACGCGCTGTGTGGTGGCTACATAAAAAGGCTACGGGCTGCGGGGGGACCCTACAAAAATGTATCCCATTTCCCCTGATTTTGGGAGTTCCAGACTAACGGCGTTATTGCGTTACGCCTCTTATGCCTGAAAGCGTGCCTGAAGCGTGCCTGAAGCGTGCCTGGAAAAATATAAGCAAGATGGGCACGAAAACAGTAGTTCAGGGACACCTGTTTCAGAAACAGTAGCTCAGGCTTTTTCTCAGGCATGCCTTGAAGGCTAGGGCTTATCTGTCTCACAGTCTGACCACAGAATTACAGCAGTAGTATGTCTCTAGGGTAAGGAACCAGGACGGACACTGGGTGTACCGATGAAGCTGGGGCAAAGGATCATTTAACCCCTTTAGAACCGCAGTCCCGTTTTGGGGGCAAACCATTCAGATTTCAAGTAGTTTGTCCCTAAAACGGGACTCCGGTTCTAAATGGGTTAATGTGAAGACAACACACGCATATGGGGAACGTTTAGCTTCAAGATCAATATGCGAGGTACAAAATATTCTTGAAGCTTGTCGCTTTGGATTCGTATTATACGTACCAGGTAGGCCACAGTTTTACACCGGGCACCCGTGTTACTTGCATGAGGAGGTTTCGAGAGCGGTGACACATAACCAACGTAGTACATACAGACAACGGCAGTATAATATTTACGGGGGACCATAGTAAATAGGGCCAAATATTGTCAGTAAAAACAGGGAAATATACTGGTTTTTGTGTTTTACCGTAGGTCCTATTTACTATGGTCCCCCGTAATAGTAAAAGTATACCAGGTACCTGGTTCGCCGGTACTGCTGTAGTGGCATGTCTGGTTCCTGGTATGAAATCCGAACTTCCCATATATTTATTCATCGCTTTTTTTTGTTACGTGGTCCCACTCATTGTCTTCGCCCTTCTTTTCTCTGTCGTTCCTTTTAATATTTAATAGTGGTAACTCACATCCGGGGTCACAAATCAGGCTCCTCTCCCCCCTCCCCACCCCAGGAGTTCGGTTCTCGCCTTGGCAGGCGTTTTTTTTATCGCGAGGAGTCTGCAGCCCTTCCTGCCCTCGTCGACTCGCATCGATGAGCTGTGTAGTGCGTACCTGGTATGCATTCCTCACATACGGACTTGTATACCAGGCGTGAGGCCATATAAAGCCCGTGTACCTCGTACGTAGTACGCGCGATCGAAGTATTACACACGGCTTGCAAAGATGAGGTTCGACCAAATCCTCGATCTCACAGCTGGCTGTTGTCCTTTGATTTTATCAGTATAGTGGATATATATATTTTTAACATCACTTTTACTTTCCAGCCTAGCTCGTAGGAGGTTTTTACCCTTGGCGATCTTCTGGACAAGCCGTGGTCACAGGTGTCATCCCTTCTCCCCCCCGGTACGTGCCTTTATTTTTTGTCGCGCATAGGGGTCAGCATTCCCACTGCTCGTCGATTTTCATCGAATGTAGCTCACTCACGCTTTCGCGCTTTCCGCTGATCAATTTCTTTATGCAAGAAAAAGTCCCTTCGAGCATGCACTCGGTGAGACTTGAACCCACGGAATTGATCTTGATAGGCACGCGGACCACCTACCAAGCCACCGGGGACGCCGGCTTTTAGTTTGTGGCGCGTTCGAGATGCTTTCTCCTGTTAATGGAATACCATCATAGGGAAATGTCATACCAGGCACCACTCACTCTGCACCTGAAACTAAGAAAGTTTTTTCGTGTTGACATTCAACAAGAAATGTTGCTTGCATTTTGGAACACAAATAAAATGGCAGCTCTTTAGGCCGCGGAAGGGGAGCGCCGTCGCGTCTATCCCGTCTCCCGTCTCCTGTGGGCTCGCTCGATCTGGGATGCTGAAATCGATAACCAGTGGTAATCGGCAATTCAAAATCCAGCATCAGATGATGCTACTATTTATGCTGCTGTAGTATTTTGAAGTACACTATTAGTAGCTCCCCTCAGAAGGCATGCCTTAAGCCTTTTGGGGCTGCAGTCCCGTTCAGGGGACAATGAAAAATTAGTTCGAATTTGAGTGATTCGTCCCCCGAAAGGGGACTGCTTTTTGCCGTAAAAGGGCCAAGAAAGAGTCCCACAAGAATCTCAGCCTGAGATATGACGGAACATTCAGAAATTCGGGAGCGGTTATACTGAAGTTAAGTGTGGAATACTCCCTTTCCCTCAAACTCAGCCTGAGATTGACGGAAAAATCAGAAATTCGGGAGCGGTTATACTAAAGTTAGCGTGGAATACACCCTTTTCCTCAAACTCAGCCTGAGATTGACGGAACATTCAGAAATTCGGGAGCGGCTATACTGAAGTTAGCGTGGAATACACCCTTTCCCTCAAATACCCGTAAAAAGCGTTGACTTCGCACAGGGGTGGAATCATTTTTCAGCCCTCGATTTTTTTCCCGAGAATGGAATGGTTGCCAATAGCGAACAAGGTGTTTTCGGAACATATCTGGTCAAGAGCTTTCCGAGAATGGTGTTATTCGGTAGATGTCTGGTTTCTCTCTCTCTCGTCGAGAGAGAGAGAGGCTTCCGAAACGACAATGTTCAACTTTATTATTACGGGGGACCATAGCTAATAGGACCAAATATTGTTGGTAAAAATGGTGTCCTATTAACTAAGGTCCCCCGTAATATCACCCTTGTCAGCGTTGGTTGAGAGAAAACGAGCGCTGAAGAACGATCGTAGTTCTGTGCGAAGTCGTACTTAGCTCGTCACGGGTGAGAAGCCTAGCCTGGGTCGAGTGTCCCAGTTTGTTTTTAATGGGCCGGCTGCTGCCGTAGTCGCGTACGAGTAGCCAGCGGCAGTTCCTCGACGGCGAATCGTGACATGGTCTCGTCACGTGACGCTGTAGACATCGGCTGCTCGCTCGAATCACGCGCCGATAGGCCCAGGCCGATCAAACACCCACTAAGCCTGTCAGTCAGTCGATCAGTCACCATAACCGCCTTGTTGCATACCGGTACCTGGTACTTGTTTACTAAATCCAAAACTCGAGGTATAGAGGCCGGACCGCACCATTCACTCTCTCACTCACTCACTCACCCACTCGCTCACTCACCGTAACGGCCTCACTAAATATATACCTGTTCTATTTTTTTTTCAATTTTTTACTATTTTTTCTTCATTTTTTTACCGGGCGTAACAACACTGAATGATACATTTGGAAATTCCCCCGGGATATTTTGTGCTTGTACCTACGGGCGGTCGAAAATTTAGATTTTTAGATTTTCGGATCACGTAACAGAAAAAAAAAATGCGACAGCGTACGATAATTATATGTGTATGCACTTCTGTTTGTTAGTGCCTGTTAGTGTTGATACTACTCTGTTGATGTGAATGTCCCTTTTCAGGGGCTTGGTACTATGTGGGCGATGACGATATCGGTAACCGCTTTATATCCCTTTTGAAACCGCAGTCCCGTTTTGGGGGGACAAACCAGTCAAATTTCAATTAGCTTGTCCCCAAAACGGGACTGCGGTTCTAAAGGGATTTTATGTATGAATATGAAACTACTGGTACTGCTGCAGGGCTGGTGCGAGTTTGGCATTCGTACGTACGTGCATATGATGTAAATGTAGAACACCACGGTCGTACGTAAGTATCACCGTTATCAGTAATTCACGACTCGCGCTGATACGCTTATTTTGTCAAACTCAGCTATCATATGCTGGTACAAGGCGCTTCATCTCGACCCAGAGATTCATGCATATATTCCCGTACGAGAAGCACGAAATAGGTACACCCCCCTTTCCGAGCCGATTTTCTCCAAACAGTTAACTAACCCTTTTTAGAACCGCACTCCCGTTTTGGGGAAAAACCACTCAAATTTCAAGTGGTTTGCCCCCAAAGCGGGACTGCGGTCCTAAAGGGGTTTTAAGACGCGATTCGACGAGGGAAGAAAGGTGAAAGTGCTCAGCCATTCTCGCGATAAAAATGCAAGGCGCGTACCGTATTGGGCGGGTGGGGAGGGGGGGGGGGGGGGGGGGGTACTCGACAGGAGAGATGTACTCGATCTCATGCATGGCCGTAGTCGTATGACCATAGACCCTCGCATCCCTACAATGCCGGGACGGAGCATGTCGGGTGGGGGGGGCTACTATGCGGCCCCTGATATGGTTTACGTCTATAATAGGGCGAATATGGTACGTGGGATGTGGCAACGAAAACGAAAGGAGTCGGGCACACAGACACAGGCAACGAGAGTGGGATCAATGGAAAGACGTTGCCGAGTTTTCTCTTGAAGTATCCCGTTCAGACCCATCGCTCCACGTGTTTTGCACTCTTCCCGCTGTCGAGGAAACCCATCAGATTGGAAACCCGTCGGAGGGCGTGTTTTGTTTTTCGTGCTCTACATATACGCACGATAAATAGTGTCAACTTATTAGTAGGAGGATGGAGCTTGGGCTTCCGAAGGGGGGGGGGGGGGGGGGTGATACCTTACGTGTTATTAATAGTTACCAGGTCCACGGCAGTGATTTTGATGAGGAGGACGAAGCTTTACCCCCTTTTGTATTGCGGTCCCGTTTGCGGTATACATTACATAAAACTAGAGTGGTTTGTCCTCAAAACGGGACTGCAGTTCGCCCTGAAAGGGTCAGAGTTGCATGAGACCTTAAGGGCTGCACTCCCATTGCGGGGACAAATTACTACGAATTAGAGTCAGATTTCGTTTTTCAGGCCTTAAGGTCTGCACTCCCATTGTAGGGATGAATTACTAGGAATTAGAGTCACATTTTGGTGGTTAGGCCTTAAGGGATGCACTCCCGTTGTGGGGACAAATTACTTGGGGTTAGAGTCAGATTTTGGTGTCTGCACACTGCAGCAGTAAACGGTTGTTGAAGGGGTGTGCTATCTTGCGCTGTCGTACGGGTAGGTGTCACACATGCGGTACGTGCGATTGTGCTAATATAGGAAGACGAACGATGAGATATGGTGGAGTGGCATGCGGCATGGCATATGCTATTATACTGTTGTACTGCTGCAGTATAGACTATACTTCGTTCGAGCATTTTTTATTTTTTATTTTTATCGTGGGTTGTTCGTTCGCACGAACGCACGCTTGATTCCTTGATTCCTTGTGAGTACCACTATGCCCAGGAAAATGTAAACTGTTTGGATAAAATGATGGCATACAACAGGTCCTTGTATTCCGAGTCAAGAGTACAATATTTAATATCAACATTAATAGTGGAATAGGACAGTACGTACGTAGGAAAAACCGATATCTGGCGAGAAGACTGAAACAAAACAGCGGGCTCCTCGTGAGTAGACCGAGCAATGTAGTTATCGTGACATCGTGACTACTCGTACAATCAATGATGATCGCTGTGCAAGTAAGTATGTATACGTGTATACGTAGACAATCGATCTCTCGGGAGGATTTTGTCGTGGAGTCTTACGGGGGACCATTGTAAATAGGACCTATGGTACTCACAAAAACTTACCAGGTATATACCTGGTATTTACGTATTTTTGCTGACAGTATTTGATCCTATTTACTATGGTTCCCCGTAAACGTCCGCACGAACACCTGATTTACGATGTACGATGCGTAGTAGGCCGAACAGCTGTGGGGACGCCCGCCGTGAGTAGAACGAAGTGTAGTTGGCTGCTCTTAACCCTTTTAGAACCGCAGTCCTGTTCTGGGGACAAACCAGTCAAATTTCAAGTAGTTTTGTCCCCAAACGGGACTGCGGTTCTAAAGGCTTGAATTTCTCGGTGAGTTATGTACGTACGGTATGTTGTGCGTACGTACGTATGTAGACACTTGATCTCTCGTGAGTGTGTGGGGATGTTGGTTCGATGGCACTACTAATACCCCCTATTGATAGCCGGCTGGGTCACTTGTAATGGTGGCGTGACTCAGACCAGTACGAGTAGGTGGTGCTATATACCTGGTAGCTGGTAACCAACAAGCAGTAGACGATTAATTGAGTCTCGTGAGGATGTCCGTACGTAACGCTGATTTTTCGCAGGAAGAAAACACATGCGACATTTGCCCTGCATGGCATGCGGCATGCGCCCCCAAGAGGATCCGCCCGCTTACCAGGTACCATTTTTTTTAACCATTTTTATCAAAAAATTTTGTCAAACTATAGAGAAAATAAGTACCAGGTATTCACCAGTAGTTATCGCTGGTGTCTCCAATCTTGACCGTTTTTTTTCCTGTCCGATCGATTTTCCCTCGAAAACCGACGAAAATGCCCCCTCGATTTCCCCCCCCCCCCCTCTAAAATCAAGGCAAACGTCCTATTCGATATTCCCACTACAGCAGTACGTACTGATAATATATACTTAGTCGTAGGTGTAAGAGCACATAATCTTGGTCTGCTGCGGATGAAGGGAACATTTTCAGAAGGGCTCGTGGACGTGCTGGGTGTATTTGATAGCTATATGTAGAAACACGATTTTTTTTTTTGTATACTTTGTGAAAAGACAACATGGCTGAAAATGTAAGGGCCGTTAGGGAGTGATATTTACACAACAAACGGTCCTTACTTTTCCGTCCGGAACAGAGTAGTACTGCTGTGCATTTATTTACACATGGTGATGGAAACTGCTCTTTTTGTATTCTTATTTTGTCCCTGGTAGTCTTCAATCCTTCCGCGAGTTCCTCGTAATTGGTAAAAATAAAGTTCGACCTTTTTTAGGACCGTGGTCCCGTTTTGGGGACAACGTACTCTGAAATTGGCTGGTGCGTCCCCAAAACGGGGCTGTGGTCCTAAAACCTCCAGAACAGCAGTCCCGTTTTGGGGACAAAGTACTCTGAAATTGGCTGGTGCGTCCCCAAAACGGGGCTGCGGTCCTCAAAGGGGTTAAGATCACCACGCTTCCACGGTACAAAATAGGTGTCGTGTGCCAGTTTAGCCTGCCGTACGAGCTCCCGACGAAATTGTTGTGTGAAACGTCGTACAACCGCTTGTGACTTGCAGCAGCTGTTCATACTTGCCTGTGTCGTAGGACAGCTCCCTCGGTTATGTCGCCGCAGCCGTTCGCAACTGTTGTACGGCGGGGCCGGGGGCGGGGGGAGGTGCAGGGACGTCGGTTGGGGGTGTACTGCTGCACGAGTACAGTGTACGCTTTTTCGGTAGACGCCCAGCAAACACACGGAGCAGCACGAGGCATGCGCCGGTCAGAGTTGCGGCCTCTATACCCCTCCGAGGCGACATACATATACGAGTATTTTCTGGTTTTCGATTTTTTTTTTCGATTTTTTTCGTTTTTTTTTTCCTCTTCTAGATGTGTGTCTGTGTGTGTGTTTTTTCGCGCCCCGGGGAGCGAAAGGAAACCCCTTTCCACACTTACTTCAAGTAGTTTCCGTGTACCGGTTCGAACCCAGTTATTACGAGGGGCCATAGTTAACAGGACCAAATATTGTTAGTAAAAATGGTTAAACATATAGGTTTTTATGTATACCATAGGTCCTGTTAACTATGGTCCCCCGTAATAGTTCGTTTCTCCCGTCTCAGTGGGGCCTGTCTCTGGCCGTCATTGAAGTGTGATTTACGTGGAGGATGTACGAGTAGGTACCTGAGTCTATTAATAGCTATTATATCTCCCGACTCAGGTAGTGTGGGAGTTGAACCCACCAAAACCTCTTGTTAATAGTAGTCTCCCCAGCTTGACTCAGTACACGAGTCACCCTACCCATCTGGGCGTTGGTCCTTTTGCTGTTACGTAACTCATTTCGAAACTCACGATCGATCGAAAACTTCGGCGAAGGAGCGCGCTCGTGCGCTTGTGTGCGAGTACAGCAGTATGCACAGGAGTAGACAGGGTGCATACTCTTGACTCTGCAATATGTACAGAGTAGACGTGCGTACTATTACGGGGGGCCATAGTTAACAGGACCAAATATTGTTAGTAAAAATGGTTAAACGTATAGGTTTTTATGTGTACCATAGGTCCTGTTAACTATGGTCCCCCGTAATATCATGTGCGAGTTGTTTCCACTGCAAACCCGCATGCGAAAAACGGCGAATTCCATCCTTTACTGCTGCTGTATATATACCAGGTACTGCTGCTGTGTACTGCTGTATATACGTACATGAAACACAAATAGTACATGTACTCCAAACATAATCCGCAAAGGATGTCGTCCTTGATGGGATACAGTATATGTACACGGAAACGTCAGCCGAAACCCAAACACCAAACACACGTTGGACTCGCTGACCGGGTTTTTACTTTTTTTTTTCGTTTTTTTTTTTCTACAGATACGTCAGCTGTGACTCAACTTTGCAAGCTACCTGGTACGTGATACGTCTGGCGCGCTTGTTCTATACCTGGTGCTTGAGAATTTCATTTACAATATTCGTGTGCATGTTGATGTGATATCAGGTACATGCCAGGTATCGGGGATTGTATTTGTGAAATCTGTACTACAGTTACCATTCGGGATCCAACCCGTTGAACGAAAGGCTACAACAGACAGCCTGGCAGCCTCTTTTGCTTACTGCCATAGACCGTAGAAAGGTTCCTCCCTGACTTTCTAGCGCCCCTTCACCCTACCTGTGCCCTTACCCCCGCCCCCCCGCGCCCCCCCCCTGTCCCCATATTTCTTGATCGGAAGAGATCACCTGCTAGCTTAGACTACGCACGGTACGTACTCAGCCAGCGCTGACTGGTCAGAGACGACGAGGAGTCCCCCCCCCCCTTTTTGCTCCTTCTTTTTCCACCCGCAAAATCTACCGCGAAGTTCCCGTAGTCCCTCTATTACGGGGGGCCATGGTTATTAGGACCAAATATTGTTGGTAAAAATGGTCAAATATATAGGTTTTTATGTACGCCGATAGGTCTTATTACCTATGGCCCCCCGTAATATTAGTGCCGGCACTAGCTACTACTGATGAATATCATGTTTTTCAAGCGATTCCACAGGCACTATAGCGGGCAGCCGGCTCTATAGAGGGACCACTGCTGTACGGCGCAAGATAACACACACCGTCAGGCAAAGTCCTAAGGCTGATTTTTGTTTTCGACAATGGGGAAGAGGTGCAAGCGCCGAGCGTCTTCGGAAATATCTCGAACGAGATGTTTGTCTAAAAGCTCCGTTTTTTTTTTCCGTGTGCCCCCCGTTAAGACATGGTTCGTGGAAACGCCCCTCGGAAGTTCGTCTCGACACGGGGTGTGTGTGTTTTCTTGCGTGTCTCATGCGTGTCTCGTCTGTTGGTCGAAACGTTAAACCTGCTTGTTATAGCATATACCAGGTAATAAGTAACCTTGCCTGTAGATGTGATCGGCGGGCTCGCTTTAAGAGAGACGCTGCAAGGAATTAAGAAGCTTCCGATGAGGAAGTCGTTCTCCGCGGCGAGCTCTGCACTTTGTCCCATCGAATAACCTACACCCTCAAGGGGGCTTTTTAAAGGTTTGCGTCAGAACAAGGTTTCAAGCCTGTCGGAACAATAGGAAGGGGGAAAAAATGACGATAAAATGTGTTGATGACGACGGCAAGATATGGAGCCTCTGGCTTGATTTTGGGAATGACACAATTTTGGTGTCCGAGTTTATATATACAATGCAAGGAGAGGCCGTCGTGTATACGGCATACGGCACCGGCGCGCAACGTGATCCTACCCGTGCGTCATGCTCGGTGCTCATGCTGCTCTCCTGTAGACGGTTGATAGCACTAAACATGTCCTTGAGGTGGTCGCTTTCTTCCAGCACCCGAAGGGGGTTAGCGCGTGTCCTTGTTGCCGTCAGTCAGTCAGTCAGTCAGTCAGTCGGTCAGTCAGTGGGTCAGTCAGTCGGTCAGTCGGTCAGTCGGTCAGTCAGTCAGTCACAACATGGTTTCAAGCCTTCGCTGAGATTATCCTTTTTTTGGACTGCAGCCCCTTTTCGGGGGTCAAACCGCTTACATATTTCCAAGTAAGTTTGTCCTCAAAACGGGACTGCGGTTTGGGTTTGAGGGCCGTGACTTGGCTGTCTTTTTTATTTTAACCCTGTTAGGACTGCAGTCCCGTTTAGGTCACAAACCACTCAAATCCTAAGTAGTTGGTCCACCAAACGACACTGGAGTCCTAACAGGGCCAAGCCGTCGAGTACTATTACGGGGGACCATAGTTAATAGGACCTATGGTATACATGAAAACCTATATATTTATCCATTTTTACTAGCAATATTTGGTCCTATTCACTATGGTCCCCCGTAATACTTTACTGCACCAGGTACCTGGTACCTGGTAGTACTTATTGGTTGACGCGTGCCGGTATTTTTCATATGATACGCACAATTAGTGCGGGGGAACCTATTCATACCAGGTAGTAAATATGTACCAGGTACCAGGTAAATAAATATACACCAGGTATGTACATAAGTATGCATCACATCAGAACCTAATATGGTGCGTAAAAATAATGGAGATAACATGGTTATTGGGCCCGTCTCCCCATCATCGTTGCGCGCGGAATTTTGCTGCGTTTTTTTTTTTTTTTTTTTACGCGCGTGTGACTCGGATCGCGTTTTTTTGTTTTTTGTTTTTGTTTCGTTAGTAAACTACTAACAAGTTGTTTTACCGTAAGACGGGCGTTTAGTTCGCGCGCGGGGGCATGTTCACGATTCGTTTTCCAGCGCTCGTTTTTTTTTTCTTTCCCAGAACGCGGAAAGATTGTTTTTGCCAAAAATGTTCGAACCAACAACATAAAGGCGATTTCGGACCAAGATCTGACCGAGAGAGGGAGAGCCTTCCGAAAGATAAGATGTTCGACTTTTGTTACCTGTAGCACCCTCCTTGTTGGCGTTTTCGGGAGAAAACACGAACGCGCACACCTCTGTTCTGCGGCGTGCTGCTATACGGTGGGCCATAGTTAATAGGACCTATGGTCCACACAAAAAACTATATATTTACCTATTTTTACTCACAATATTTGGTCCTATTTACTATGGTCCCCCGTAGTATGTGCAGCTGCGTCCTGCACAAAACTTTGTGCAGGACGTGTGTCTTCAATTTTATCCTTGCACGTGGGCCCAGACCGACCCGACCCCAGGCCTAACCCTAACCCGAAACCGAACCCCAACCCTTCGGGGGGCTCGAGGTCGGCAGGGGCAGTCACGCGGCTCCGCCGCGTGTTTTTGGTTGGCGTTTTTTCCGAAAACAACTCCGGGCGGCCGAAAGACTCGCGTTGACCAATAAGACCCGCACCCTGCACAGTAGTGTTTTGTGCAGGGTGCAGCTGCACGTACTGCTGTAGGTCGAGTTCCTGTTCTGAACTCAACGCTCTTTACTAGTTGACCCTTTTAGGACTGCAGTCCCGTCTAGGGGACATATTACTTAGAATTGAATGGTTCGTTCCCAAAAGGGGACTGCAGCCCTAAAAGCGTTTTGCAGGTATTCATATTACGGGGGACCATAGTAAACAGGACCAAATATCGTTCGTAAAAATAGCTACTTATGTAGGTTTTTGTGTGTACCGTAGGTCCTACCAGGTATTAACTATGGCTCCCCGTAATAGTTGGTTCCCCCGCCACCCGAGTAGTAACTACCTGGTAGCAGTGACGTAAAAAAAAAAGTCCTAGCCTTGAGCATTCACATCTCTCACAGGCAATCGGTTCCCACTATTGCTATTACGGGGGACCATAGTCCATAGGACCTATGGTTCACACGAAAACCTATAGTTCGTATATTTCGCTAGTTTTACTAACAATATTTGGCCCTATTCACTATGGTCCCCCGTAATGTGACGGTGGACCATATTAACCCTTTTAGTGATGCAGTCCCGTTTTGGGGACAAACTAGTCAGAAGTTGACTGCTTTGTCCCCCACAACGAGATTGCGTTCCTAAAACGGTTATTAATAGCAGTGATCAGGAGCCATCATATACATTTAAAAAAAAAAAACTTTCTTCCAATGTTTTTACCAAGCACGTTGGGTCCTGATTACTGTGATCCCCCGTAATGGATGATCTATATCTGATCTGTAGGGTCTGTATGATCTGTATGATCTGGCTCACCTTGTCGGGTTGGAGCCGTGTCATCTGCGTGATCTACGGCAGGATGTGTTTCCTGCGGGTTGGATCTGTACGGTACATAAAACATAATTACGTTTACCCTTTTCCTAAAATCACTTGATCATAAGCACCTGCCTCACGCTCGGCGAGTCTCCCACGATTTTTTGTCGCTTCTACGATCCTTGCTTTCTTTGCGTGCTTGCTTCTCGTGCCACACTTTTTTCCCCGGAACAACAGAAAAAAAAATCCTTTACAGATCCGGCAGAGCGTTTCATAACGGCTGGTTAGGATGTATATCGTACGAGCATGATCTTGATCACTATCTAGATCACTGTCTTTATTGACCTTTTCACGTTTGCCTCGACGTTGCTTTCCTTATTTTGCTGGCCGATAGCCCTGGTGCTACTGGCAGTGCGCCCATTACGGGGGACCGTAGTTAATAGGACCAAATATTGTTGGCAAAAATACCGAAGTATATGGGTTTTTGTGTGTACCGTAGGTCCTATTTACTATGCCCCCCCGTAACAGAGTGCTGTTGCCTTCACACACTGTAGTGCCATTTGCTGCAGCTCTGTGCTCGCGCTCTGCTATCAATGCCCCAGGAGGAGGCCCATGGACTGGATCAATAGTCCCTACTCTTAGTGCTGCCCCCCACTTCAGGTCTATCGTTGCCAACCAATGGCGGAGGTACAGCATTGCGGGGGGCCATATTAAATAGGACCCAAGGTACACACAAAAACCTTTATACTTCGCTGTTTTTGCTAACAATATTTTGTCCTATTTTATATGGTCCCCCCGTAATAGTTTGTGTTTGCTGTTCTCGCGTCTCTGTTTCTTTTCAACGTATCTGGGTTGCTGCGGCGTGTGCGTGCTTTGTCTGTCTACATTGCGGCGGCACGTACGGATATCTGTGTCGTGGTTCTGTAACGACAGAACCCGCACCCCCCCACTGCTGTTGTAGGGTGAACAGCCAGCACGGAGACTGGGCGTGCTGGGTGTGCTGGATGTCGACGGGTAGAAAGAACGCAGAAAGGTTGAATGTGTGAAGGACACATACAAAAACACGCACGCAACATCAGGGGTATGGCGTGCAAGCAAGAAACAGCTCGGTAGGAAACTCGAGGCTCACGTACTTGTGGACGCTGAAAAAAAAAAAACGATTGATAGCTCACGGGCGGCGGCCGGCGATGCACTGAATCCTACCCTGGTACAGCGTAGCCTATGCTCAACAACGTTGTTGGTGTTTTTTCGAACATACGTTGAACTCTTTTGTCCTCGCTCACTTCCTTTTTCGTCAATTTATTTTCCCCACTCATTTTCTTTCTCTTGTCGACAGCTTCCTTTCTCGCCGAGTTCCAACTCCTGTTGGGTTTCTTCTCCCACGCGTTTTCCGCATACTCCGCGCCTCACCTCTGCCCCCCCCCCCCCCCCTCTCCCCTCTCCCCTCCTCGCGCTCCACTCCCTGCTCCCCTCCCCCTCTCCTTCATCCCCTTTTCCCCCCCGCCTGTCCCTCCTTCCCCATTCTCCGATCCCCACCCTTTCCCCTCCCTTCTTCCCCCTCCTTTCCCTCCCCCCCCTCCCCTCCCTCCCACCGATGCTTGATTGTGCGCGAAGGGAGGGGACGTGGGGCTGGAGCTTGCCGAGGGTATTGTCTCTCCGCAGCACGCCAGGAACCGCAAGCGCCATGACCATCGAAGCAACGGAGACGGCGCTGGCAAGGGAGGCGGCGGGAGGTGCTTACCTTTATGTTACTCTCTACACGTCTAGGACAGTTCATGAGCTAGATAATTTATAGTAGGGGACAGATAATCAATCTATCTATCTACTGTAGCTCATCTATACAGTAGTAGTCCCTCGCCTACCGTTGCGTGTAGTAGGTTGTGCAGGATATGTATTGCACAAGATCCAACCCCAGGGACCACATGCTAATGGTACGTAGATCACGCAGATTGTGCGGCTCGCGTCCGGCAACGTGAGCTTAGATTATATAGACTACAGATCAGGATATGTCTATCTGAAGGGAATGATCTGTAGATCAATAAGTTGAAATCGATGGTCTGTCCGACGTGTGTTCGTGGTCGGCTTACCTTTTCCACGCGGCTGCTGTAACAAGCAGCCGTCAAGTCTAGCCAAGGCATGCCTTACTCGCGGCAGTCCAGTCCTCTGACCGTAGGAGCATCCGTGTCATGTAAATATTACAGCGGTCGCTACAATTTCGGATAAGAATGGTGTGTGTTTGAATTGTACGAGGTGTACGAGTATGGGCCCCCGCCAACAAAAAACGCCTGCTCTGAGCAAGCCTTCATACATCGAACAGATCATAATCTATCTATCTACCTGGTCTATCTATGTACATGTATAGATCAGCTAGTTCCTCGCCTGCCGTTATGAGGGGTTGTGCTGGATCTGTGTAGTACAGGTCCATCCCAGGAAACATGCGCTGCAGCAGTAGATCATGCAGATCATACGGGCGCCCCACTCGGCGACACGAGCTAGATCACACAGATCAGGGATCCATCTGCCTATATATCTGCCCTGAAAGATCTAGATCATCAACAACTGGGAGTGATCTGATATGTAGATGATCGGTAGATGATCTATCCGAGGTGTTTTATACTTACAACATTATTGTGACACCATCCTATGCTTCACCTTGACCATACTGTGTTGCTTATACGGGGTTTACAGCAGTTGTAGCACTCTCGCAGCTGATCCCATTTTCCTTTATCCTATTTTCTTAGCTCCCCCCCCCCCCCTCCGAAAAAAGTTACCCTTGTTTTTTCTTTTGAGGTTACTTGTTATTTGTGGGGCCTAAACGTGTATGTTGAGTTGTACGAGGTGTAACGAGATGGTTGTGTGTAACGGTCTACTGGGGATCTGTAAAAGACAACTACTGTACTGCTGTATAGATAGATAAATGGCATGTTTCTTCCGGGCGGGGCGGGGGGCGGGGGGGTGTACTCGATAGGAGAGATGTACTCGATCTCATGCATGGCCGTAGTCGTATGACCATAGACCCTCGCATCCCTACAATGCCGGGAGGGGGGAGGGGGGGGGGGGGGAGCATCTCATACGTATCAGGAGAGGTGCCCGGCAATGCACTCTTTGTTCGATCACCTACCCCATTTTGTTTATGCGTGTATATAGGCTTCATGTCGTGCCACCATAAGTTCCGACCCATGGCTCAGCCCATGTACTCCACTGGGTGTCTTGGCTTCTAGCACGTTCAGCAGTGCACAAAGCCTCTGCTTTAAAGTTTATCTCAATTGCTATTTTAGTGGGGACAGCGTACTGACACCAGGGTTGTATAGTATTTGCAAGTCGAATTTGTAATTTGTTCAAAAGTGTGTACGGTCGAGAGGTGCGTACCTGGTCATGTGCATGTTTTTGTTTCTCGCTGCTCCTAGGGATAGGGGCGGTGGTGGTGTTGGTGGTGGTGCTGTTGTTGTGCTTGTGGTGGTGGTGGTGTGCTGTTGTATTATTAATGGGTGTTGGTGATGTTGGTGATGTAGGTGGTGGTGGTGGTGGTGGTGTGGTGGTGGTGGTGGTGATGGTGCTGCTGCTGCTGCTGTCCTGTTGTTGTACTGCTGATGGTGGTGACGATGGTGGTGTGTGCCGCTGCTGCTTCGTGTGGTGCTTCAATTTGCTCCTACCATGCTGCTGCTGCGCCCCTGTATGCTGCTGCTGCTGCTGCTGCTGCTGCTGCTGCTGCGTCCCTGTATGCTGCTGGTGGTCATGTGCTGCTGCTACTGCTGCTGCTCTTGTGGTGCTGCTGCAGCAAATCGTACATCGTAAAAAAATGCAAATTGTGATTTTCCTCCTCGCACGTCTCGTACACCCCCCTCTTTATTTCGGAAAACCCCTGCAGCGCGGAGCAGTACGTCATGAGCGAGGAGAACCGTGCGGCGGCGGTGCTGGCCGACAGGTGTGAAACTTTATACCCCCTCCTTTGGAGGCATTATTATTGTGAATGGGGGGGGGGGGGATTTTTTGTTGACTGTCGGCAAATATGTCGTTTGACGGCACAATTCCCGTTGACGGACGGGACA